>JAJQKJ010001943.1:0-123185 GCA_029574335.1 Rana kukunoris
GGTGCAGAGAATGGGGGAGGAGCCCAATGGGGTTATATATGTCTGTGGGGGAGGGGGGAGGGGGGGACAGGATTATAATATGATTTTTGTTTTGTTTTAGATGGAGCAGAGAAAGGAAAGACAACCGGATATTAGATAAATTCTCTTCTTAGGTGTCAGCAACTCAAGTCTCCCCCCATTGGGGCGATTTTTCTTCACTTCCTGTCTCAGTGACACAACAGGAAGTGAGATTAATTTTCCTCAATATTGTCAGCAAAACAGGTGTCGCCACCGGGGAGATTTTCCCTCACTTCCTGTTTAAGTGACAATTGTACCGTTTTTATTTCCCCAATCACTTCCTGTCTCAGTGACACGACAGCATGTTAGATCCATTCTGTTTTTAGGTGTCAGAAAAACAGATGTCCCCACTGGGGAGATTTCCCTTCACTTTGTGAACACAGTGACACAACAGGAAGTAGAATGAATTCTCCTTTTAGGTGTCAGCACAACAGGTGTCGCCACTGGGGAGATTTCCCTTCACTTTGTGAACACAGTGACACAACAGGAAGTAGAATGAATTCTCCTTTTAGGTGTCAGCACAACAGGTGTCGCCATTGGGGAGATTTCCCTTCACTTCCCGTTTAAGTGACAATTGTAACGTTTTGATTTTCCCCAATCACTTCCTGTCTCAGTGACCCAACAGGAAGTTAGATGAATTCTCATTTTATCTGTCAGCAAAACAGATGTCTCCACTGGGGAGATTTCCCTTCACTTCCTGTTCCAGTGACAACTGTATCATTTTAGTTTCCCCGTCACTTCCTGCCTCAGTGACACGACAGCATGTTAGATAAATTCTGTTTTTAGGTGTCCCAATTGGAGAAATGTCCCTTCACTTCCTGTCTCAGTGACACAACAGGACATAGAATGAATTCTCCTTTTAGGCGTCAGCAAAATAGGTGTCCCCATTGGGGAGATTTTTCTTCACTTCCTGTCTCAGTGACACAACAGGACGTTGAATGAATTCTCCCTTTGGGTGTCGGCAAAATAGGTGTCCCCGCTGGGGAGATTTTCCTTAATTTCTTGTCTCAGTGACACAACAGGAATTAGAATAAATTCTCCTTTTAAGTTTAAGCAACAGGAAGTGAGATAAATTCTCATCTTTATTGTGAGCAAAACAGGTGTCCCCATAGGGAGATTTGTTTTCACTTCCTGTCTCAGGGACACAACAGGAAGTGAGATGAGCTCTCCTTCATTGTAACCAAAAACAGGTGTCCCCATTAAAGAAATGTCCCTTCACTTCCTGTCTCAGTGATACAACAGGAAGTAGAATGAATTCTCCCTTTGGGTGTCGGCAAAATAGGTGTCCCCACTGGGGAGATTTCCCTTAATTTCTTGTCTCAGTGACACAACAGGAAGTAGAATTAATTCTCCTTTTAGGTGTCAGCAAAACAGGTGTCGCCACCGGGGAGATTTCCCTTCACTTCCTGTTCCAGTGACAACTGTGACATTTTAGTTTCCCCGTCACTTCCTGCCTCAGTGAAACGACGGCGTGTTAGATAAAGTCGCACGACCGCGCATTTGTCAGTTAAAGCGACGCAGCGCCGTATCGCAAAACAAAATGGCCTGGGCAGGAAGGGGGGTATATTCCCTGGAGGTCTATTGGATACATGGCAGGTAACTTTTGCCCACTAGATGGCGCCTCTGATCCTACAATACACTCTATATATATATATACAGCACATTGTACACTGACATGAGCGAGGATCTTCGGGGGGCCCCAATCTATAAACAAGGATCTCCGGGGGGGCCCCAATCCTCCATATTGTACACTGACCTGAGCGAGGACTTCCAGGGGCCCCAATCTGCCATATTGGACACTGACCTGAGCGAGGACTTCCAGGGGCCCCAATCCCCCATATTGTACACTGAAATGAACGAGAATCTCCGGGGGCCCCAATCTGCCATATTGTACACTGACATGAGCAAGGACTTCCAGGGGCCCCAATCTGCTATATTGTACACTGACCTGAGTAAGGATGTTCGGGGGGCCCCAATCTATAAACAAGGATCTCCGGGGGGCCCCAATCCTCCATATTGTACACTGACATGAGCAAGGACTTCCAGGGGCCCAATCTGCCATTTTGTACACTGACCTGAGCGAGGACTTCCAGGGGCCCCAATCTGCCATATTGTACACTGACATGAACGAGGATCCCCGGGGGCCCCAATCCCCCATATTGTACACTGATATGAGCTAGGGTCTCCGGGGGCCCCAATCCCCCATATTGTACACTGACCTGAGCGTGGATCTCCGGGGGGCCCCAATCCGCCATATTGTACACTGACATGAACAACGATCCCCAGGGGGGCCCAATCTGCCCTATTGTACACCGACATGAGCAAGGATCTCTGGGGGCCCCAGCTTATGAACAAGGACCTCTGGGGGGCCCCAATCCTCCATATTGTACACTGACATGAGCAAGAATTTCCAGGGGCCCCAATCCGCCATATTGTACACTGTCCTAAGAAAGGATCTCCAGGGGCCCCAATCCACCATATTGTACACTGATATGAACAAGGATCCTCAAGGGCCACCATATTTTACACTGACCTGAGCGAGGACTTCCAGGGGCCCCAATCTGCCATATTGGACACTGACATGAGCGAGGATCCCCGGGGGCCCCACTCCCCCATATTGTACACTGACCTAAGCAAGGGTCTCCAGGGGCCCCAATCCCCCATATTGTACACTGACATGAGCAAGGATCTCCAGGGGCCCCAATCCGCCATATTGTACATTGACATGAGCAAGGACTTCCAGGGGCCCCAATTTGCCATGCTGTACACTGACATGAGCAAGGATTCCTGGGGGATTGGCGCCACCATTTTCTATACTGACATGAGCAAGGATCTCCAGGGGCCCCAATCTGCCATATTGTACACTGACCTGAGCAAGTATCTCTGGGGGCCCCAATCTATAAACAAGGATCTCCAGGGAGGGGGGCTCAATCCTCCATATTGTACGGTGACATGAGCAAGTGTCTTCAGGGCCCCCCGATTCCCCACTGGGGAAACTGCATTTATATTTTTGCTGTGTGACTGGGGGGGGGGGGAGGGGGATCGAGTGTTATTAGGCTTTTTTTCTCTCCAGGTTGAATGTGTGAATCAGGAAAATACCACATTATGGCCACTAGATGGAGTTGAAGTCCATAGTAAATCAGTATTTATTACATGTGATTATCAGCGCCATCTAGTGACCATAATGTGGTTCCATCCTGATTCACACATCCCACCTGGAGAGAAAGTAGCCTTATAACATTCGACCCCCCCCAGAAAGAACGAATGGCTCTGCAAATGTTTAGTTTTGAAACAGAGATTTCTGTTGTGTGTTTTAAGACAACCGGGCGCAAAGGAATACATGATCCATGGGAGGAGCCGTGGTGGGTGAAGGGGCCCCTCTATGGGTACACACCGCCCAATGAGCAGCCTCGTACCCTTAATTTGTGAGAACATAGCCTGAGAACATTCGATTTTGTAGAGAACGAATGAAGTTTTGATGGACAAACAGGCAATTTTTATATAAATACGACACTAAGTTTGAGGATACGGTGTGGTGACTGCGAATACATTTCCTTCGACTCCTTTCATTTATACGTTCTCAGCAGCGTAATCGGGGCCCCGAGGGTCTTGTGTGGGGTCTCTATGATCCCCAATGATTGGAGGTGACGGCTGGATTATCACTGCTCCCCTCTTCTTCTCTTTCCGCTTTGATGTGCGTTTGTTGGCGGCGGAATGCACGCTGTGATTGGTCACCCAGCTATTTCCTCTTATCACTCAGCCCCTCCTCCACGGAGCCCAGTCCGTCCTCCACGGAGCCCAGTTATTGGCAGAATCACGGGAAGATCCTCATAGGTCATGAGACCAAAGAGCGTCAAACGTATAGGACTTTTCACCAGTGTGCGGCCCGCAATGCGGGGCGCAGGGGCGCCGCCTCTATGTGTCTGCCCCCTAATCTCCATGTGGGGCACCGGACGCATGGATTCCAATGGGGGGATTTTTCTTTTTTAAAGCATGTGATTATATCCTGCGGCTCCAATTGGCTTAAATAAAAGGGTGGGCTCGGGGCGTAGAGCACTGCGCCCCGAGCCCACCCGGTTGTGTGACAAAAGCAAATTAATGTTCACTGTTGTCTTCTTAATTCTCCTTCTGGCCAATCAGGAAGCATCACCCAATTGGCGGAGAGGAGAAGCGTTCCTATTGGCCACCTAGGTGGAGGAGGGAGGAGACGCGCGGCGGAAGATGCAGAGAGGTGCGGGTGACCCGACCGATCAACCGACCGGTGTGTGGGGGGGGGGGTAGATTTCACCACATTGGCTGTGCATGGTCATATGACATCATCACAGTAAAAAGCAGTGGCGGCTGGTGTTTTTTTTTTTTTTTGGGGGGGGGGGATAATGCACCAACAGCCCATCCCCTGCTTATATCACCGGACCGCCCGGGAGGGGGGGGGGAGTCTGTGGGTGTATTGTTTGCCCCCCCCCCTTTAAAGAAAATGTACCAGCAAGAAACCCAAGATTTTTACAGTTGCCACCAAAACAGGGACAGAGGGGAAATCCTCCAATGGAGACACTAGTTCTGGGATAGTTCTCACTTTGGAGAGATTTCATCTCACTTCCTGTTGTGTCTCTGGGACAGGAAGTGATGGGATATCCAAGATTTCACAGGTGTCACCAAAACATGAACAGAGGGCAAATCTTTAGATGGAGACAATTCGTTCTGAGATAATTCTCACTTTGGAGAGATTTAATCTCACTTCCTGAATTGGGGGAAAAAATAATGCAAAGACGTGGTGAAGCTCCAACCTACGCGTTTCGTCACTCTGACACTCCAGGTGACGTCAGAGCGACGAAACGCGTAGGGAGGAGCTTCACCACGTTTTTGCATCGCTTCCAGCCAGGGCTGTAGACAGGATTCTTACACTTCATTTATTAGCACTCCACCTAGGGGGTAGTAATTAGCAGGGGCAGCAGTTCTCTTACTCCGCCTTGTACTTTCTCCTCTGCGCGGAATCATACTCAAACCCCTTTTGTCTCACTTCCTGTTGTGTCTCTGGGACAGGAAGTGAAGGTAAATCTCCCCAGTGGGGATATAGACAGTAACAGGCCCGGACTGGGGCAAAAAATAGGCCTGGGCATTTTAGACTGAGCAACCCATGGTGAGTGTGGCAGCAGTGGGGTTCCAGCACCTTGTACCTCTGGACCCCTTTACATTACACAGCACCCTGCACCTCTGGGCCCCTTTACATTACACAGCACCCTGCACCTCTGGGCCCCTTTACATTACACAGCACCCTGCACCTCTGGACCCCTTTACATTACACAGCACCCTGCACCTCTGGACCCCTTTACATTACACAGCACCCTGCACCTCTGGACCCCTTTACATTACACAGCACCCTGCACCTCTGGACCCCTTTACATTACACAGACCCCTGCACCTCTGGGCCTCTTTACATTACACAGCGCCCTGCAGCTCTGGGCCCCTTTACATTACCCAGCACCTCTGGACCCCTTTACATTACACAGCCCCCTACACCTCTGGGCCCCTTTACATTACACAGCACCCTGCATCACTGGACCCCTTTACATTACACAGCACCCTGCACCTCTGGGCCCCTTTACATTACACAGCACCCTGCATCACTGGACCCCTTTACATTACACAGCCCCTCTGGACCCCTTTACATTACACAGCACCTTGTACCTCTGGGCCCCTTTACATTACACAGCACCCTGCACCTCTGGACCCCTTTACATTACACAGCACCGCACCTCTAGGCCCCTTTACATTACACAGCACCCTGCACCTCTGGGCCTCTTTACATTACACAGCGCCCTGCACCTCTGGGCCCCTTTACATTACACAGCACCCTGCATCACTGGACCCCTTTACATTACACAGCCCCTCTGGACCCCTTTACATTACACAGCACCTTGTACCTCTGGACCCCTTCACATTACACAGCACCCTACATATCTGGACCCCTTAACATTACACAGCACCTTGTACCTCTGGACCCCTTTACATTACACAGCACCTCTGGACCCCTTTACATTACACAGCACCCTACATCTCTGGACCCCTTTACATTACACAACACCTTGTACCTCTGGACCCCTTTACATTACACAGCACCCTACATCTCTGGACCCCTTTACATTACACAACACCTTGTACCTCTGGGCCCCTTTACATTACACAGCACCCTGCACCTCTGGACCCCTTTACATTACACAGCACCCTGCACCTCTGGACCCCTTTACATTACACAGCCCCTACACAGTTTGTTACACAGACACCCCCCTAACAGTTCTGGACCCCCTGCATGTTACACTGGGGGGAGACGTGACACGCGGCCCGCGGCCCGCCGCGGCCCACTGGGCATATGCCCGGTATGCCCTATGGACAGTAATAAAACAACTGTTTACCACTTCATGCAAAAATAAACCAAAAACGTTTTGGATGGATTGGTAGAATTTGGACCCCTCTCCCCCCCCCCCCTATAGAGAAATATTTCATTGTAAGGCCTGAGCAGTTCATCTTTATTCTTACAAACATCACATATCAAGTGCATCATAACGACCATATAAAAGACAAAGACAACATATAAAAGTGCTGACAGGCATCTGTGTCCCCATGTGAACCCCAGCGGTGCAGTAATTGGGGGTGACATTACATCCCCCCCCCTACATGTCCGCCTTGTTCCCGCCTCTGGCGCCAGCAGACCAGATTTGGACCAGCTCCCGCTCCCGTACATCCAGGCCGTCGCATTTCCCCCTTTTTTGCGGCTCAGAAATGGACCAGTCCTGAGTTGTACCTGAACTCTGCAGCCCGTGGAACATGTTATAAGTCTGTGTAGTGTCACTCTCTGGCTGCTCTCACTGTGACATCTTCTCGTGTGTCCCATGCAGACACTCTCGCTCTCTTCCGCTCACTCACATACGCTCCCCCCGGCGGGGGGGGTGGGCGATCGGATGCCCGTTGGGCCCGGGCCCGCGCACCTTCCCCCACATTCAGACTCAGTCACACCGCGTTTTGCGTCTTCGGGATTCAGTCTCGCAGTCTTCACACGCTCCCTTTTATATATTTTTTTCTCCCTGGGCGGGTGCTCGGTGGTCAGCCGGGGGGGCGCTCGGTCAGGGCCTCCTGCATCTGTTGGCGGCAGCGGGTGTAGCGCTGGACGATCTGGCGCATGTGCTCCTCCTCCTCCCGCTGCAGGATGCGCAGGAAGTTCTGCAGCTCCGGCATGCTGAAAGCGTCCCACTGCAAGAGACAAGACGTCGGTTAAAGAAGCGGTTTAGTCCAGGGCCGTCTTAATAGCATCATGGGCCCCTGGGCAAAGAAATGATCTGGGGCCCCTACAATGATGACAGTGCAGGTAAACAGACATCAAGTAGGTAGGATGCAGACTGCCTCCTCTGTGTATCTATCACTCTCAGTGCCATCATGGGGGGCCCCCAATTTCGGGGAAGCGTGGGCTCAAGGAAAAGCTGCTTTGGGGAAAGTGCAGAGGCCCCCCATGCAGCTTGGGCCCCTGGGCAGTGCCCAGGTGTGCCCTCTCATTAACACAGCCCTGGTTTTCTCTTCTGAATAGATGTAGTTTTATTGTGGGCAGTAGGAAAATACCACATTATGACCACTAGATGGAGCTGAAGAACACATGAAATATGAATTTGTAGCAAGAAATACAATGTAACAATTTAAGAGAACGCTAGAGGGAAGTAGCAATGTGACTATTAGCTACAAAGTTAAATGGATCTCTTATGCTCCTCAGCGCCATCTACTGGCCAAAATGTGGTACTTTAATATACAGGAAAACCTCGGTTTGCCAGCATAATTCATTCCATAAACATGCTTGTAATCCAAAGCATGAGAAGAGAGGCGCCTCGAAGTGTAGCAATAAGTTGCTAAATGTTGTCCCTTCATTAAATGTAACCATATTGCTACACTTAGAGGCTTCTCTCTTCTCTTTTATTTTCAGTGGTGACATGACGCTGCTCTTATATCAAAACATCGCTTGTATACCAAGGCAAAATGTATTAAAACATTTTGCATGTCTTGCAAAACGCTCTTAAACCAAATTACTCTCAAACCAAGGTTTTACTAGACATGTGCACTACCGAAAAATTCATTTATTTTTTTTATTTTTTCGTTTCATTCGTTTTTTTTTTTTTTTTTTTTTTTGCTTTATTCGGAAATTTGAAAATTTTGAATTTCCGAATAAAGCAAAAAAGATATTATTTGATTTTCTGAATTTATGGCCTGAACAGGGGGCCGAAAAGAGGACAAGTGGAGGCCGGAGGGAGGAGAAGGGGAGGCTAGAGGGAGGAGAAGGGGAGGCCTGGAGGGAGGAGAAGGGGAGGCCTAGACGGAGGAGAAGGGGCTGCCTGGAGGGAGGAGAAGGGGAAGGCTAGAGGGAGGAGAATGGGAGGCCTGGAGGTAGGAGAAGGGGAGGCCTGGAGGGAGGAGAAGGGGAAGGCTAGAGGGAGGAGAATGGGAGGCCTGGAGGTAGGAGAAGGGGAGGCCTAGACGGAGGAGAAGGGGCTGCCTGGAGGGAGGAGAAGGGGAAGGCTAGAGGGAGGAGAAGGGGAAGGCTAGAGGGAGGAGAATGGGAGGCCTGGAGGTAGGAGAAGGGGAGGCCTGGAGGTAGGAGAAGGGGAGGCCTGGAGGGAGAATAAGGGGAAGGCTAGAGGGAGGAGAAGGGGAGGCCTGGACGGAGGAGAAGGGGAGGCCTGGAGGGAGGAGAAGGGGAAGCCTGGAGGGAGGAGAAGGGGAAGGCTAGAGGGAGGAGAATGGGAGGCCTGGAGGTAGGAGAAGGGGAGGCCTGGAGGTAGGAGAAGGGGAGGCCTGGAGGGAGGAGAAGGGGAGGCCTGGAGGGAGGAGAAGGGGAGGCCTGGAGGGAGGAGAAAAGAAGGCCTGAAGGGAGGAGAAGGGGAGGCCTGGAGGGAGGAGAAGGGGAGGCCTGGAGGGAGGAGAAGGGGAGGCCTGGAGGGAGGATAAAAGAAGGCCTGAAGGGATGAGAAGGGAGGCCTGGAGGGAGGAGAAGGGGAGGCCTGGAGGGATGAGAAGGGGAGGCCTGAAGGGATGAGAAGGGGGGCCTGGAGGGAGGAGAAGGGGAGGCCTGGAGGGAGGAGAAGGGGAGGCCTGGAGGGAGGATAAAAGAAGGCCTGAAGGGATGAGAAGGGGAGGCCTGGAGGGAGGAGAAGGGGAGGCCTGGAGGGATGAGAAGGGGAGGCCTGAAGGGATGAGAAGGGGGGCCTGGAGGGAGGAGAAGGGGAGGCCTGGAGGGAGGAGAAGGGGAGGCCTGGAGGGAGGAGAAAAGAAGGCCTGAAGGGATGAGAAGGGGAGGCCTGGAGGGAGGAGAAGGGGAGGCCTGGAGGGATGAGAAGGGGAGGCCTGAAGGGATGAGAAGGGGAGGCCTGGAGGGAGGAGAAGGGGAGGCCTGGAGGGAGGAGAAGGGAAGGCCTGAAGGGATGAGAAGGGGAGGCCTGGAGGGAGGAGAAGGGGAGGTCTGGAGGGAGGAGAAAAGAAGGCCTGAAGGGATGAGAAGGGGGGGCCTGGAGGTAGGGGAAGGGGAGGCCTGGAGGTAGGAGAAGGGAAGGCCAGAGGGAGGAGAAGGGTGGCCTGAAGGGATGAGAAGGGGGGGCCTGGAGGAGGGGAAGGGGAGGCCTGGAGGTAGGAGAAGGGGAGGCCTGGAGGTAGGAGAAGGGGAGGCCGAAGGGGAGGAGAAGGGGAGGCCTGGAATAGGAGAATGGGAGCTCTAAAGGGAGGAGGAGAAGAAGGGAGAAGGCTGGAGGGAGGAGAAGGGGAGCTCTGGAGGGAGGAGGAGGAGAAGGGGGAAGGCTGGAGAGAATAGAAGGGGAGCTCTGGAGGGAGGAGGAGGAGGAGAAGGGGAAGGCTGGAGGGAGGAGGAGGGGGAAGGCTGGAGGGAGGAGAGGGGGAGCTCTGGAGGGAGGAGGAGAAGGGGAAGGCTGGAGAAGAGGAAGGCTGGAGGGAGGAGAAGGGGAGCTCTGGAGGGAGGAGGAGGGGGAAGGCTGGAGGGAGGAGAAGGGTGGCCTGAAGGGATGAGAAGGGGGGGCCTGGAGGTAGGGGAAGGGGAGGCCTGGAGGTAGGAGAAGGGAAGGCCAGAGGGAGGAGAAGGGTGGCCTGAAGGGATGAGAAGGGGGGGCCTGGAGGAGGGGAAGGGGAGGCCTGGAGGTAGGAGAAGGGGAGGCCTGGAGGTAGGAGAAGGGGAGGCCGAAGGGGAGGAGAAGGGGAGGCCTGGAATAGGAGAATGGGAGCTCTAAAGGGAGGAGGAGAAGAAGGGAGAAGGCTGGAGGGAGGAGAAGGGGAGCTCTGGAGGGAGGAGGAGGAGAAGGGGGAAGGCTGGAGAGAATAGAAGGGGAGCTCTGGAGGGAGGAGGAGGAGGAGAAGGGGAAGGCTGGAGGGAGGAGGAGGGGGAAGGCTGGAGGGAGGAGAGGGGGAGCTCTGGAGGGAGGAGGAGAAGGGGAAGGCTGGAGAAGAGGAAGGCTGGAGGGAGGAGAAGGGGAGCTCTGGAGGGAGGAGGAGGGGGAAGGCTGGAGGGAGGAGAGGGGGAGGTAGGGGAAGGGGAGGCTGGAGGTAGGAGAAGGGAAGGCCAGAGGGAGGAGAAGGGTGGAGGGAGGAGGAGAAGGGGAAGGTAGGAGAAGGGGAGGCTGGAGAAGAGGAAGGGGAGGAGAAGGGGAGGCTGGAGGGAGGGAGAAGGAGAGGAGAAGAAGGGAGAAGGCTGGAGGGAGGAGAAGGGGAGCTGGAGGGAGGAGAAGGGGGAAGGCTGGAGGGAATAGAAGGGGAGGAGAAGGGGAAGGCTGGAGGGAGGAGGAGGGGGAAGGCTGGAGGGAGGAGATGGGGAGGAGGAGAAGGGGAAGGCTGGAGAAGAGGAAGGCTGGAGGGAGGAGGAGGAGAAGGGGAAGGCTGGAGGGAGGAGAAGGGGAGGAGGAGAAGGGGAAGGCTGGAGAAGAGGAAGGCTGGAGGGAGGAGGAGAAGGGGAAGGCTGGAGAATAGGAAGGGAGGAGATGGGGAGCTGGAGGGAGGAGAAGGGGAGCTGGAGGGAGGAGAAGGGGAGCTGGAGGGAGGAGGAGGGGGAAGGCTGGAGGGAGGAGAAGGGGAGCTCTGGAGGGAGGAGGAGGGGGAAGGCTGGAGGGAGGAGAAGGGGAGCTGGAGGGAATAGAAGGGGAGCTCTGGAGGGAGGAGAAGGGGAGCTCTGGAGGGAGGAGGAGGAGGAGAAGGCTGAGGGAGGAGGAGAAGGCTGGAGGTAGGAGAAGGGGAGGCCAGAGCGAGCAGAATGGGAGGTCTGGAGGGAGGAGGAGAAGAAGGGGAGGCCGGAGCGAGGAGTTAAATATTTCAGGAGACGGGAAGTGGTGATCACTGACCAGTAACCAGCAGCCGCCGGTCAGATGCCAGTATTCTGAGAAGTGATATTTTGGTTGCTTCCCTTTGTTGTTCCCCTTTTGCTCGGCCTGCAGAGCTGCAGCACGAGAAGTGAGACTACCCAGAGGGAACGGATGACATCATGGCGAAGCACAGAGAAGGAACTTACATTGACTTCCCCGGTCTCGTTCTCCTTCAGCACGAAGCTCAGAGATTTGTCGCACGGTCCGGCCAGCAGACGCAGCTTCAGCGGCTCCTCGTCATCCGATAATTTCTTCTGGGAGACTGCGGAGAGACGATAAAAAATTTAGGGTTTTTCATTTTATTTTTAACTTATTTTTATTTACATTTTTTATACATTTTTTTTATTTTAAGGTCTTGGGGGGGGGGTTGCAAACTTTGATCTCATTTCATTGCAGTGATCTGAGTTGGAAGTGGGAGTGAGTACCTGTCAAAACCAGATACCTGCTACTCCCCCCCCCCCCCCCCAACTGAGGGGGAAGGGTGCAAACAAGTGTAACTTCCCCTTTTGGGCGGAGCTCCGCTTTAATGAAATAAAAACTAAACAAATTTTCCCATCATGCACTTCTCTAGTTGGTATATGATTACATTGTATCTCTTGTCACAGAGACACATGTATGTCCTATGCTCCTCAGCTCCATCTAGTGGTGATATTTTACTACTGCCTATAACAGGAAAAGAGAAAATATCCTAAAGAACTTTTTTTTGTCTAATTTGCATGAAACAAAATGTACTGGAGTGACGATGGCTATGCAAATTTTTATGTTTTTATAAAGAGACCCCTTTGTGGTTTCCTCTAAACAATTCCTCTTTTGGTAGGCATGAAATCTAATGTATTCCTCAGCGATCTCATCCCCCTCCCCCGGTACAGACAGAGAACGCTCTGGAAAGAAGTGACCTTTTATTATATAAACTTCTATGGAGAGTGTTTAGATTTCTCCTCTTCCAGGATCCTCTGCACAGTCTCATCTCTCAGCAGCAGAGTTGTCATCCTGCCATGTGAGCTCCTTCCTTTAGTTGATGGCAGGACAATCTTAATGCAAGGGCACTGCCCAGGAGCCCCAGGTACATAGGGGGGCCCCCACAATAATCTTGCATTACATCATACTTGCCAACTGTCACGGATTTGCTGGGACAGTCACGCTTTTTACTAAACTGTCCCGATATGGTCGTGTCCCGTGAAAAGTCCCAGAACCTGTACTGTGCCCTCCTGAACCCCCCTGTACTGTGCCCTCCTGATCCCAGTGTTGTGCCCTCCTGATCCCCCCTGTACTGTGCCCTCCTGAACCCCCCTGTACTGTGCCCTCCTGATCCCAGTGTTGTGCCCTCCTGATCCCCCCTGTACTGTGCCCTCCTGACCCCCCCTGTACTGTGCCCTCCTGACCCACCCTATACTGTGCCCTCCTAATCCCAGTGTTGTGCCCTCCGGATCCCAGTGTTGTGCCCTCCTGACCCCCCCTTGTACAGTCCTCTCCTGATCCCAGTGTTGTGCCCTCCTGACCCCCCCCCCCCCCTGAACTGTGCCCTCCTGATCCCAGTGTTGTGCCCTTCTGATTCCAGTGTTGTGTCCTTCTGACCCACCCCCCTGTACTATGCCCTCCTGATCCCCGTGTTGTGCCCTCCTGATACCAGTGTTGTGCCCTCCTGACCCCCCCCCCCCTGTACTGTGCCCTCCTGATCCCAGTGTTGTGCCCTCCTGAACCCCCTGTACTGTGCCCTTCTGATCTCAGTGTTGTGCCCTCCTGATCCCCCCTGTACTGTGCCCTCCTGACCCACCCTATACTGTGCCCTCCGGATCCCAGTCTTGTGCCCTCCTGATCCCCCCTGTACTGTGCCCTCCTGATCCCCCCTGTACTATGCCCTCCTGACCCACCCTATACTGTGCCCTCCTAATCCCAGTGTTGTGCCTTCCTGACCCCCCCTTGTACAGTCCTCTCCTGATCCCAGTGTTGTGCCCTCCTGATCCCAGTGTTGTGCCCTCCTGATCCCCCCTTGTACAGTCCTCTCCTGATCCCAGTGTTGTGCCCTCCTGACCCCCCCCCCCCCCCGAACTGTGCCCTCCTGATCCCAGTGTTATGCCCTTCTGATTCCAGTGTTGTGCCCTTCTGACCCACCCCCCTGTACTGTGCCCTCCTGATCCCCGTGTTGTGCCCTCCTGATCCCAGTGTTGTGCCCTCCTGACCCCCCCCTGTACTGTGCCCTCCTGATCCCAGTGTTGTGCCCTCCTGAACCCCCTGTACTGTGCCCTTCTGATCTCAGTGTTGTGCCCTCCTGATCCCCCCTGTACTGTGCCCTCCTGACCCACCCTATACTGTGCCCTCCGGATCCCAGTGTTGTGCCCTCCTGATCCCCCCTGTACTGTGCCCTCCTGATCCCAGTGTTGTGCCCTCCTGATCCCCCCTGTACTGTGCCCTCCTGATCCCAGTTTTGTGCCCTCCTGACCCCCCCCCTTTACTTTGCCCTCCTGATCCCAGTATTGTGCCCTCCTGACCCACCCCCCCCCCCCCTGTACTGTGCCCTCCTGATCCCTCTCTGTACAGAATTCCCTTTCTACTCTGTGTACACGCACCAAAGTACTTTCCCCTCCCCCAGCCCCTTACAGAGCAGACACGCCCACTGCAAGCCTGATTTCGGATGATGTGAGAAAACTCAGTTTACAGTCAGATTTCAGATTATAACGGCACTGAAAGGAACGACTAAAATAAACACAAATAAAGGGAGTTATAAATAGTTACATTGTATTTCTTCTCTGAAAAAAATCAAAGAGATTGGAATCCGCCACCCACCTCCCCACCCCCCGCTCTGCGCGGAGCGGAATGTCTTTCTATTTAAGTGACAGACATCCGGCTGGCTCTTCTATAGGTGATGACATCACAGAGAATTTCTTCTCTTCTGTGTACCGATCATCCGTGAAGTGCGAATGAACATGAATACATTTGTGTCTAAATGTGTCTGGAGTCCATTGTTTTCTTTGCATTTTGCAGTTTTTGGCACCACCAGGCAGGTTCAGCCCCCCTGCGGGTCCTGGTGTCACAAGGACAGGAAGTGATGAGAAATCCAAGATGATAGTTGTCACCAGAACAGGAATACAGGAGAAATCTTCCCTTCTCCTCCTCAGCTTCCCCACACTTCTTCCCTTCTCCTCCTCGGCTTCCCCACATCTCTTCCCTTCTCCTCCTCGGCTTCCCCACATCTCTTCCCTTCTCCTCCTCGGCTTCCCCACATCTCTTCCCTTCTCCTCCTCGGCTTCCCCACATCTCTTCCCTTCTCCTCCTCGGCTTCCCCACATCTCTTCCCTTCTCCTCCTCGGCTTCCCCACATCTCTTCCCTTCTCCTCCTCGGCTTCCCCACATCTCTTCCCTTCTCCTCCTCGGCTTCCCCGCACATCTTCCCTTCTCCTCCTCGGCTTCTCCGCATCTCTTCCCTTCTCCTCCTCGGCTTCCCCTGCACATCTTCCCTTCCCCTCCTCGGCTTCCCTGCATCTCTTTCCTTCTCCTCCTCGGCTTCCCTGCATCTCTTCCCTTCTCCTCCTTGGCTTCCCCGCACATCCTCCCTCCTCCTCCTTTGCTTCCCCTGCATATCCTCCCTCATCCTCAGCTTCCCCACATCTCTTCCCTTCTCCTCCTCGGCTTCCCCGCATCTCTTCCCTCCTTCTCCTCGGCTTCCCCACATCTCTTCCCTTCTCCTCCTCGGCTTCCCCACATCTCTTCCCTTCTCCTCCTCGGCTTCCCCACATCTCTTCCCTTCTCCTCCTCGGCTTCCCCACATCTCTTCCCTTCTCCTCCTCGGCTTCCCTGCATCTCTTCCCTTCTCCTCCTCGGCTTCTTCGCACATCTTCCCTTCTCCTCCTCGGCTTCCCCACATCTCTTCCCTTCTCCTCCTCGGCTTCCCCACATCTCTTCCCTTCTCCTCCTCGGCTTCCCCACATCTCTTCCCTTCTCCTCCTCGGCTTCCCCACATCTCTTCCCTTCTCCTCCTCGGCTTCCCCGCATCTCCTCCCTCCTCCTCCTCGGCTTCCGCTGAATATCCTCCCTCCTCCTCATTTGCTTCCCCTGCATATCCTGCCTTCTCCTCCTCGACTTCTGTGTCTCCTCTCTCCTCCTCCTCCTGGGCTTCCCCTGCATATCCTCCCTCCTCCTTGGCTTCCCCGCATCTCCTCCCTCCTCCTCGGATTTCCTGCATCTCCTCCTCCTTGGCTTCCCCGCATCTCCTACTCCTCGTCTTCCCCGCATCTCCTCCTCCTCGGCTTCCCCGCATCTCCTCCTCCTCGGCTTCCCCGCATCTCCTCCCTCCTCCTCGGCTTCCCCACGTTTCCTCCTCCTCGGCTTCCCCGCATCTCCTCCCTCCTCCTCGGCTTCCCCGCGTATCCTCCCTTCCCTCTCCTCGGCTTCCCTGCATCTCCTCCTCGGCTTCCCCGCATCTCCTCCTCCTCGGCTTCCCCACGTATCCTCCCTCCTCCTCCTCCTCGGCTTCCCCACGTATCCTCCTCAGCTTCCCCTGCATCTCCTCCCTCCTCGGCTTACCCGGGTATCCTTCTCGGCTTCCCCTGCATATCCTCTCTAATCCTCAGCTTTCCCACATCTCCTCCTTGGCTTCCCCTGCATATCCTCCCTCCTCCTCGGCTTCCCAGCATCTTCTCCTCTGCATCTCCTCCCTCCTTCTCCTTGGCTTGGCCTGCATCTCCTCCCTCCTCCTTGGCTTCCCCGCGTATCCTCCTCAGCTTCCCTTGCATCTCCTCCCTCCTCCTCGGCTTCCCCGCGTATCCTCCTCGGCTTCCCCTGCATATCCTCCCTCCCTCGGCTTCCCAGCGTCTCCTCCTCGGCTTCCCAGCATCTCCTCCTCGGCTTCCCTAGTGTATCCTCCCTCCTCCTCCTGGGCTTCCCCTGCATCTCAGGACCCGCTTCCTGATCCGGGGATGGTTTGGAGGGGAAGCAGTAAGACAATAGCAAATGTTAATTTCCTACTGTCACACAACTGGGTGAGCTCCGGGCGCAGTGCTCTGCGCCCTGAGCCCACCCTTTTTTAAAGCCAATTAGAGCCCTAGGCTCTAATCAGGTGCTTCTAAAAAAAAATCTCCCATTGGAATATATGCGTCCGGTGCCCTGCATGTGAATTAGGGTCCGGACGCATGGATGGGAGGGCAGCGCCCATGCGCCCCGTATGGACGGGCTGCCGCTGCAATAGTGTCGCCTTTTCCCATGCCAACTGTCTAAGAGGGGATTTAATTTTTACTTCCTTTTGTATCCACGGAACAGGAAGTGACTGATAATCTAAAATGCTACCGTATTTATTAGAGCAGGAAGAGAGGAGAAATCCCCAAATGGGGACAGCTAACAGAGGATTTCCTTTCACCTCAGGGAGATTTCTTCTTACTTCCTGTTGTGTCTACAGGACAGGAAGGGATTGGAAATCCAAAATGTAGCAGCTGTTACTAGAACAGGAATATAGGAGTAATCTCCCAATAGGGGACACCTTTTACAGTGACAACTGTCAAGAGATTTCTCTTGTTTGCCGTATGTGTCCCCAGTGGGGAGAGTCGCCCTCTCTATTTGTCCTGGTGTCACAGGGACAGGAAGTGATGGAAAATACAAAATGTAGCAGTTGTTACTAGAACAGGAATAGAGGAGAAATCTCTCAACGGGGACACCTTTTCCAGTACCAATATTCGAAGGGTAGATTTCCTTTCACCTTGGAGAGATTTCTTCTTATTTCCTGTTGTGTCTTTAGGACAGGAAGTGAATCTCCCCAACAGGACAAAGGTTCTAACTATTCCCTCTTCCATTCAAAGCTGATTATATTGGCTAAAGACACACTATTGTTACATATTTACATATTATTACTTTTGTTTCTATATACTGTATATATTATACAATTTTTGTTTTACAATTGAAACCTAACATGACAAAGGATTCCCAGAGCCCTATGAATTTTTTTATAGGACAAATGGCCATTTCGAGTCACAATCCAT
The DNA here is from genome assembly GCA_029574335.1 of Rana kukunoris. NCBI lineage: Eukaryota > Metazoa > Chordata > Amphibia > Anura > Ranidae > Rana > Rana kukunoris. The sequence goes on from JAJQKJ010001943.1 coordinate 17,414, forward strand.
TGTGTGCTTCCCTACATCTTCCAGCTGCACAAGAATGGCAGTTAGTACAAGGGGCACATCTGGAAGTCACATGATGCCCCCCCCCCCCCCCATGGTTGTAATAGGTAGACCGAGCCTAGTGAAAGTTGACTCTGGCTCACCTTGCCCCTCCTGCTCCGTCCGCTGGAACAGCGCAAACTTGCGCGGGTTGTCGAGAACGGTGAACTTGCGGAGGAGCGCCTGGATGACCTCGCTGGCCGGGGTGCGGGAGCTGAGGTGGAGGTGCTTCGAGGCGTCTTTGGGGAGGTAGAAGGAGGTCCTGCGTTTCACCTGCTGGGAGTTGGCCGACCCCCTCCGTTCCCGGGCGCAGGGCGGCTTCTTGGCGGGCGGGACGGACACCGGGCGGACCAGTTTCAGCTGAACCTTGATGAAGCCGGTGTAAGAGCCATCTTTGTTCTGAGAGGGGAAGATAGAGGAGGGAAGTCAGTAAAACGTGTAGAAGAATAAAAAAGGAGAGAGATTCAGTCTACTAATGTATGAATTAATGTACACTATGTTACCAAAAGTATTGGGACACCTGCCTTTACACGCACATGGTCTTCAATGGCACCCCAGTCTTGGTCCGTAGGGTTCAATTTTGCTTGTCCCCCCTGATGAAGGCTCTTTATGAGTTGAAATGCGTTGGAGTCCAACCATTGACAGATTGGTGGAGTCTATATACACTATATTGTCAAAAGTATTGGGACGCCTGCCTTTACACGCACATGGTCTTCAATGGCACCCCAGTCTTGGTCCGTAGGGTAGGGTTCAATTTTGCTTGTCCCCCCTGATGAAGGCTCTTTATGAGTTGAAATGCGTTGGAGTCCAACCATTGACAGATTGATATTGAAGATACCTCCACGTGGTGGAGTCTATATACACTATATTGTCAAAAGTATTGGGACGCCTGCCTTTACACACACCTTACCTTTAATGGCATGCCAGTTTTGGTTCGTAGGGTTAAATATTGAGTTGGCCCCACCCTTTTTCAGCTATAACAGCTTCAACTCTTCTGGGAAGGCCGTCCACAAGGTTAAGGAGTGTGTCTATGGGAAGGTTTGACCATTCTTCCAGAAGGAAGGTCAGGCACTGATGATGGACGAGAAGGCCCGACTCGCGGTCTCCGCTCTAATTCATCCCAAATGTGTTCTATCGGGTTGAGGTCAGGACTCTGTGCAGGCCAGTCAAGTTCCTCCACCCCCAAACTCGCTTATCCATGTCTGTATGGACCTTGCTTTGTGCACTGGTCCAAATCATTTGGTGGAGGGGGTATTATGGTGTGGGGGGGGGGGGGGATTATGGTGTGGGGGGTTGTTTTTCAGGGGTTGGGCTTGGCCTCTTAGTTCCAGTGAAGGGAACTCTTAAGGCGTCGGCATATCAAGTTTGTCTGTCTGTGATTGGGCGCCGCGTACAAATGTCTGGACGCTCTCGGCACAGATGCTCTTTGTTTTGTTCCGCTTGATTTTACAAGCGGCTGGTGTCATCCGTCATTGTCACCCTGTTATGGTGTCATCTGTCACATACGTTTCTGTAATATTATCTCCATGTAGTAGATACCAAAGTGTGTTCCTGAGGCGCCGTATTGTGCGGCAATTACCGATTACACGGCACACACATGTCCTGGGGTTGGGGGTTCTGTGTACAGCACTGAGGTATATGTCAGAGCTATAGAAATGTATAATAATAGTGTGTGACTGTGGGGGAGGGGATATTAGAGTGTAAGCTCCTCTGTACTAACACTGATGTGATTGGTTCAGTGTTCTCTGTACAGAACTGCGGTATATGTCATTAGAGTGTAAGCTCTTCTAGTACAGAGACTGATGTGACTGTGGGGGGAGGGGAGACATTAGCGTGTAAGCTCCTCTGGTACAGAGACTGATGTGACTGTGGGGGGAGGGGACATTAGAGTGTAAGCTCCTCTGTACAGAGACTGATGTGACTGTGAGGGGAGGGGACATTAGAGTGTAAGCTCCTCTGTACAGAGACTGATGTGACTGTGGGGGGGGAGGGGACATTAGAGTGTAAGCTCCTCTGGTACAGAGACTGATGTGACTGTGGGGGGAGGGGACATTAGAGTGTAAGCTCCTCTGGTACAGAAATCGACATGACTGTGGGGGGGGGGCATTAGAGTGTAAGCTCCTCTGCTACAGAGACCGACATGACTGTGGGGAGGGGACATTAGAGTGTAAGCTCCTCTGGTACAGAAATCGACATGACTGTGGGGGAGGGGGCATTAGAGTGTAAGCTCCTCTGGTACTGATGTGACTGTGGGGGGGGGGGGCATTAAAGTATAAGCTCCTCTGTACAGAGAATGATGTGTCTGTGGGGGGAAGGGACATTAGAGTGTAAGCTCCTCTAGTACGGGGACTGATGTGACTGTGGGGGGAGGGGGCATTAGAGTGTGAGCTCTTCTAGTACAGAGACTGATGTGACTGTGGGGGGGGGGGGCATTAGAGTGTAAGCTCCTCTGTACAGAGACTGATGTGACTGTGGGGGGAGGGGGCATTAGAGTGTAAGCTCTTCTAGTACAGGGACTGATGTGACTGTGGGGGGAGGGGACATTAGAGTGTAAGCTCCTCTGTACAGAGACTGATGTGACTGTGGGGGGAGGGGACATTAGAGTGTAAGCTCCTCTGTACAGAAACTGATGTGACTGTGGGGGGGGCATTAGAGTGTAAGCTCCTCTGGTACAGAGACTGATGTGACTGTGGGGGGAGGGGACATTAGAGTGTAAGCTCCTCTGTACAGAGACTGATGTGACTGTGGGGGGAGGGGGCATTAGAGTGTAAGCTCTTCTAGTATAGGGACTGATGTGACTGTGGGGGGGGACATTAGAGTGTAAGCTCCTCTGGTACAGAGACTGATGTGACTGGTTCAGTGTTCTCTGTACAGCACTGCGGTATATGTCAGAGCTATTCAGAAGAGAATTATTCCCCACATCAGCTTACCATACTCATGAAGAGATTGCTCTTCATCTTAGAGTTATATTCTTTAATCTTCTGCTCCGTCTCCTTCTGGCTCAGCTCTGGTGCCGGGATTTGTTTCTCCGGCTTCTCATCCTGGAAAAGAATAAGAGAGGAATTATCAGATTGGGGGGTCGGAGTTCCCCTTTATCACACCAGACAAAAAATCTCCCCATCTAGAAAATAAATCCCGCGCCTCATTTTTTTGGAGGAACGCTCCGCGTGTCTGGAATTTGGTTCACACATTCCGATCGAATATCAGTTATGTACAGATCCCCATTGGCCGCCATGACATGCTGGGGGTTGTAGTTCCTCTACAATCATCCTGGACCCATCTCAATATATATTCATTTTTTTATTTTTTATTTTGCAGTTTAAAAATAAACTTCTCAGAATTGTGTACTTTCGAATGTTCGCTCGGTCATCCATGACATGAACCGGTTCTACCGGCCGGAAATTGTACGAAACGCGTTTTTCCTCTAAACATTCCATCGCAGTGAAAGGTGAAGATTCTACACTCCTCATTCCTTCTAAAAGGTGAAGATTCTACACTCCTCATTCCTTCTGAACCACCCCGGGGGGCCGCGCCCCGGACCGACGCAGGAACCGGCGTGCCCACTTCTTTTTATAGGCTTCTCTGCGTAGGTTTAGGTCGATTGATGTAAAGCAAAAAAATAGAGAGAGTGAGAGAGAAGAGAATCCTGAAATGTCAGATTTGAGTTTCTACGATACATATATAGCCGCGGTCAGGGCTGTCTTAATAAGAGGGCACACCTGGGCACTGCCCAGGGGTCCCTGCACTTTCCCCAAAGCAGGGTGTATTGGGGTCAGAGTGCTGGGAGGATATCTGTGGTGTAGAGGGGTCAGAGTGCTGGGGGGATATCTGGAGTGTAGAGGGGTCAGAGTGCTGGGGGGATATCTGGGGTGTAGAGGGGTCAGAGTGCTGGGGGATATCTGGGGTGTAGAGGGGTCAGAGTGCTGGGGGGATATCTGGGGTGTAGAGGGGTCAGAGTGCTGGGGGGATATCAGTGGTGTAGAGGGGTCAGAGTGCTGGGGGGATATCTGGGGTGTAGAGGGGTCAGAGTGCTGGAGAGATATCTGGGGTGTAGAGGGGTCAGAGTGCAGGGGGGATATCTGGGGTGTAGAGGGGTCAGAGTGCTGGGGGGATATCTGGGGTGTAGAGGGGTCAGAGTGCTGGGGGATATCTGGGGTGTAGTGGGGTCAGAGTGCTGGGGGATATCTGGGGTGTAGAGGGGTCAGAGTGCTGGGGGGGATATCTGGGGTGTAGAGGGGTCAGAGTGCTGGGGGGATATCTGGGGTGTAGTGGGGTCAGAGTGCTGGGGGGATATCTGTAGTGTAGAGGGATCAGAGTGCAGGGAGGATATCTGGGGTGTAGAGGGGTCAGAGTGCTGGGGGAATATCTGGGGTGTAGTGGGGTCAGAGTGCTGGGGGGGATATCTGGGGTGTAGTGGGGTCAGATCACAGGGGGGATATCTGGGGTGTAGAGGGGGATATCTGGGGTGTAGAGGGGTCAGAGTGCTGGGGGGATATCTGGGGTGTAGAGGGATTAGAGTGCTGACTGGAGCTCAAGGACAGCTTTTTAATGATAAAAGTTGAAGCTTTTCTGCACAATGATCCTGTTGCTGTAAATCGTGACATATCAGGAATGTATTCTTGCAAAAATGTTGCTGACGAGGCCTTTGCTCCATAGACTCAGGATAGAGATCGGGCTACACTGTGCAAAAAGAAAATAGCAGATCTGTGACCAGCGCTGCACTGCGCAAATGTGAATGAGCCCCAAGACATTAGTCAATTTATTTCTACAAGTGGATTTTTTTTTTTTTAAATACAATTACATTTTCTAATAAAGAACTCAGATCTGATCCGAGTAACAGCAGCCTGTATGCAGGATCTGCCTGGAAGGTTTTCTGGTCACATCCCCCCCCCCCCCTCCTCTTCCATCCTTCCCCCTCTTGCTGAGTATTGCATCAGTCTGTGTAGAGCAGGGAAGGAGAAGGGGAAGGGGGAGGGGGATGGGCAGCTGCGTTGGCTCTTTTTTAGCCGGAAAGTCCCTCATTCTTTCCAGCCCGGCACAAAGTTTGGCTGAGTTGGAATAAATGAAGTCCTGGGAAGCGCAGACTCCGGAAAACCCTTTCGGAAGGAAACGGAGAACACGCCCGGCTTCCGCCGTCTATATATAGATCTGTGTGTGTGTTGGCTCCTTGTACCCCTCATTAGATCTCTGCATACAGGAGCCGGGGCTATTCCTGCACCATCCCAGTACCGGGGGGTCACCTATTCTTCCAGGTGGATCTTCCAGGTCCATGTGTTTTTCAATGACAGCGATTGGTTCACCACCACCGAATGTTTGCTGGAAGCCACAGTCACTGCATTATAAATACGTCCCTAAGTGACCCATTTTATTGGCCAAGTTAAAGCGGAACTCCGGGTAAAATATTTGTAAAAAATTACATTTATTGAAGGTATTCGTATATCGCTGACAATTTTTATATATACACTTTATGGGCCAGATTCAGGAAAGGTTACGCTGGCGGATCGAGTGATCCGCCAGCCTAACTGTGGCTTTGAGCCGGCGTTTCTGTTTTCTGTAACCAGAAAACAAGAAACGCCGGGTTGAAGTTCCGATGCGAGCAGCGTAACTGAGTTTCGCCATCGCATCGTTACTTCAACTTAAAAATGGCGCCGGGGGCGTTCCCGCCGATTTCCGCTCCAAAAATATGTTAATGAGCGGAAATCGGCAATTCACGATCGAAATCCGGCGCGACGCAATGACGATACGACGTTTCCGGACGGGATACGCGGCGCATAGATATACCTACATGGGGTTGGAGTATCCTATGTTAGGTATAGGCGTCGTCATCGCGTCGGAAAAAAAAAAAAAAAACGTCGCTTGCGTAAAACGGTCATGAATGGGAATGTGACGTCATTGACGTTCATTCACAGATTTTGGAGCATGCGCACGGGGATGTTTTGACACTCGACGCATGCGCAGTACGTTGGCGGCGGGATCGCGCGTAGTTAGCATACTACACGCCCCGTACCCACGACATTTGAATTCCGCCGGCTCATTTGTGATGCGCTGCCGCAACTTTAGGAGCAAGTGCTTCGTGAATGACAGCACTTGCTCCTAAAATTTTGGCAGCGCAACGCAAATCAGAAGCGTTACTCCAGAGCAAAGATGCTCTGGAATACGTGAATCTGGCCCTATATATATACAGTAAAACCTTGGACTGCGAGCAGAAACATGCTTGTAATCCAAAGCGATTGTATATCAAAGCATTTTTTTTACAGGGTATAAAAGAGAAGAGAGGCGCCGCCTCTAAGTGTAGCAATAAGTTGCTAAATGTTGTACCTTCATTAAATGTGACCATATCGCTACACTTAGAGGCGCCTCTCTTCTCTTTTATACTCAATTGTGACAGGACGCTACTCTTATATCAAGACATCGCTTGTATATCAAGGCAAAATGTAAAACATTTTGCTTGTCTTACAAAACTCTCTCATACCAAGGTTTTACTGTATTGCACATTCACATCAGTTCCGGCCCTCAGCCTGCGTTCACATTTGTGTATTTATGCGCCCAAAATCACACGGGCATCGCGTTTGTGGTTCCGATCGTTGTTAACGGCGCCGCAAACGGGGCAAACAAGACACAAAACTTTTCATGTGAATATTTCAGCCTCTTTGAGGTGTTTGTTGCACACAGGGCAGCCCATTGAGATGAATAGGTTGCACACCAACGCACTTTCGTAGTGTGACTGGGGGAGTTCAAGTAGCTTACAATGGGGGGGGGGTGCCACGTCCGGTGCCTACTCTCCCCCCCCACACACACAGGTCCCAGAAGACAGCAGGGACCAGTGGGATCGTGCAGCACGACTCTCACATGCGCAATAGGGACCCGGGAAGTGAAGCCGCAACGCTTCACTTCCTGATTCCCTTAACGACCCGACATTGCGGGTGCCCTGGACAGCCAAGTGTCCTAATATTAAGGCCCCTTTCACACTGGGGCGTTTTTCGAGCGTTATTACAGCGTTATTCGAGCGAAGCCTCATCCGAAAAACACTTGGAAAACACTTGAAAAACGCTTGAATAACACCCAAATAATGCCTAAGGCCCCTTTCACACTGTGGCGTTTTTTGAGCATTATTCAAGCGTCATTACAGCGTTTTTTGAGCGTTTTTCGAGCGTTATTACAGCGTTATTCGAGCGAAGCCTCATCCGAAATCCCAATGTGCTGGTACAGCACCGCTAAGACCCTAACGTTTCAGGGCGTTTTTGCAGCGCTTTTCAATTCATTTCAATGGAGAGGGGCGTTTTTGGAGCGTTTTTTTCAGCGCCCAAAAGCTGCTCCAAAGATGTTGCTTGCAGGACTCAGTATGACAGGGTCCATTGAGAAGCATGGAGACCGTTTTATGAGCGTTTTAATAGCGCTATTTTTAACGCAAAAACGTGGTAAAAACGCTGATTTTTTTCGAGGAACTCCGCTTTAAGTGAGAAGGTGATATTATAACACCTTCTCATCACCTGTCAAATGCCCCCTGAAGAGCGATCCGAAAAATGGAATGTGTAAACAAGCCCCCAACCATTTTTGCTCGCCCCCTCCCTTGGGACTACATCCCTGTGGAACACAGCGTCTCCCAGCAGGGATGTTGCCCCAAGGGAGGGGGGCGAGCACGCTGAGTAACCCCCAGCCAAAACGTCTCGGATGATGGGGGCAAGCTTACTGAGGAGCAACAGGAAGTGAGAAATTCAGACAAAGAACAAAAATCATTTTGTGCAAATCCCAGTCAGGACACTATCTGCATGGAGTTTGCATGCCCCCCCCCCCCCCCGTGCTTGTTCTCCCTCCTGTACTTGCACAGGCTTCCTCCAAAGACTTGCTTGTAGGTTAATTGGCTCATGTTCAAATGAGCCATATACAGACAATAGATTGTAAGCTCCTGGGGGGAAGGGACTGATGTGAATGTACAGTATGCAAAGTGATGTGTATATTGTTGGCAGAATATAAATACCTGGAATAATAAAATACCCCATATGGATAAAAGGTGACCATTAGGTAGCATTAAATAACAGTCAATTGTGCCGGCCAGCTTGGCCCGGATTGAAACGTGAGGAATATATTCCAGGTGTGAACCCCATACAGGTATAACATTTTTTCTATTGTGGTCTTTCAACTTTATTAAAGTTGCACATTTTCCAAACCAGATGTTTCTTTATCAGTATCTATACGTCTGATAAGTAAACTCTCCTGTGTACAGAATACACATTGATAAGAATACCCCCCTCTTTGCATTTGCATTTTCTTTTATGTGGAAGTTCTCGTTTTTTTTTTGTTGCGTTTTAGAAAGACTTTGTTCCCTTTTTTTTGTCTGTTGGAGGGACTTCTGCTTTTTTTTTTTTTGTGCAGCATCATACAATACATAGAAAAACCTTCTGTTATCCATACATGTTACAATCCGATTGTACAATCAACATCACTAAAACAAAGTAATATGAGGACCAACCTAAGCTACATCAATACCCAATCCATCCGTATCCAATCAGGAAGGCTCTTGCACTACATGACTTTACTCAAAGGCAAATAGACTGTGCAGTTGCCCCAGAGCTTAGTAGATGAGACGAAGCTCCACTTTGCAAAGAATAACCAATTACATGCAAGGAAAAAAATAAAAATGAATTTTGCTTGCACGTGATTGGATGATGGAAGTCAGCAGAGCCTTCTCTCGTTTACTAAGCTCTGAAGCAACTGCATTTGCAAAACGCACAGTCTGTCTACCTTTAGTAAATCCAACCCCTTTGACGGATCCAAGCTGTACAATCAGATTGTAATGTGTGTGGTGAGCTTCAGATGTACCGATACATAACTGCAGACCAATGTCTGACCTGCCCCATTGAGAACAATCGTACCGAATTTTTGTGAATCGTGCTATTTTTACATGCAGGAAATCGGGCTCCATTCACAAAGTGGTATCTTACCACATCCGAGTATACGGTAAGGTACCGCACAGCGTTTTCTAATGATTTTTTGACATTCACTAAAAAAATAAATGTGACTAAAATAGCGCATGCGCTATTTTATGAAGTCATGCAGTATTTTAGGTAGTGAAAGCCTGCAGTAATTTACCGCCGGTGGCAGCCAGCGTCCTTAACATACAGTGTAAATAGATGGTTGTTGAGGAGCGGGCATCTGCCGGCATCCTTAACAACCAGTAAACAACATGGTTGTTAAGGAGCAGGCGGCCAACGGCGTCCTTAAGAATCAGTAAACAACATGGTTGTTGAGAATTGGGTGGCCACTGGCATCCTAAACAACCAGTAAACAACATGGTTGTTAAGGAGTGGGCGGCTGCCAGTGTCCTTAACAACCATTAAACAACATGGTTGTTAAGGAGTGGGCGACTGATAGCGTCCTTAAGAATCAGTAAACAACATGGTTGTTGAAGAGCGGACAGCCGCTGGTGTCCTTAAGAATCAGTAAACAACATGGGTGTTGAGAATTGGGTGGCCACTGGCATCCTAAACAACCAGTAAACAACATGGTTGTTAAGGAGTGGGCGGCTGCCAGTGTCCTTAACAACCATTAAACAACATGGTTGTTAAGGAGTGGGCGACTGATAGCGTCCTGAAGAATCAGTAAACAACATGGTTGTTGAAAAACGGACAGCCGCTGGTGTCCTTAAGAATCAGTAAACAACATGGGTGTTGAGAATTGGGTGGCCACTGGCATCCTTAACAACCAGTAAACAACATGGCTGTTAAGGAGTGGGTGGCTGCCGGTGTCCTTAACAACCTGTAAACAACCTGGTTGTTAAAGAGTGGGCGGCTGCTGGTGTCCTTAAGAATTAGTAAACAACATGGGTGTTGAGAATTGGGTGGCCACTGGCATCCTTAACAACCAGTAAACAACATGGCTGTTAAGGACACCAGCAGCCGCCCACTCCTTAACAACCAGTAAACAACATGGTTGTTGAAGAGCGGTCGGCCGCTGGCATCCTTAACAACCAGTAAACAACATGGTTGTTGAAGAGCGAGCGGCCGCTGGTGTCCTTAACAACCAGTAAACAACATGGTTGTTGAGAAGTGGATGGCTGCTGGCGTCCTTAAAGTGGGGTTCCACCCAAAAATGGAACTTCCACTTTTTGGAACCCCCCCCTCCGGTGTCACATTTGGCACCTTTCAGGGGGAGGAGGGAGCAGATACCTGTGTAATACTGGTATTTGCTCCCACTTCCTGGCATAGATCACCGCGGTGACCTATGCCACTTCCGCCGCCTACACTGTCTTCCCCCGCTGTCTTCTGGAAAAACACACAGGTCGCAGAAGACAGAAGGGACCAGTGAGGACCCACAGCACGACTCGGGCATGCGCAGTAGGGAACCAAGAAATTAAGCTGCAAGGCTTCATTTCCCGATTCCCTCACCAATGAGGGCTGTGGGGGCAGCCAAGCGACTGATCAGCTTCGGCTGCCGACATCGCGGGCACACTGGACAGGTAAGTGTCCATTTATTAAAAGTCAGCAGCTGCAGTATTTGTAGGCGGACCTCCGCTTTAACAACCAGTAAACAACATGGTTGTTAAGGAGTGGGCAGCCAATGGCGTCCTTAGCAACCAGTAAACAACATGGTTCGGGAAGAGCGGGCAGCCGCCGGCATCCTTAACAATCAGTAAACAACATGGTTGATAAGGAGTGGGCGGCCAACGGCATTCTCAACAATCCGTAAACAACATGGTTGTTAAGGAGCAGGCAGCCGCCAGAGTCCTTACCAACCAGTAAACAGCATGGTTGTTAGGGAGCAGGCAGCCGCCAGCTTCTTAACAACCATGTTGTTTGCTGGTTGATGAGGACTCCAGCATCTACCAGTTGCTTAACTAGTGCATGCTGGGACCACTACTCATTTACCGCATGCATTTATTAATTTCCTTCTGTGAATTGAGTTTAAGGACTTTTCACGCGGTATTTACTGAGCGATATTTAGGCAAAATGTGTCCTGACATCTACACACCGCATGCGGTCTGGTTCTGTGAATGGAGCCCATTGTCCAAAATGTAAATGAGCCTCTATAAGGACGCGCAGACCTCCATACTCTTTCATCTTCACTTTGTCACTCTTTCATCTTTACTTTTTTTTTTATATGCTTTAAAATGCAAATCAACATTTATACAAATTGCTACAGTTTTCCCCTTTTTGAATGTAAAAACTTTATTTGTTTATTTTTGCATTCTTTATTTATAAGTAATAGGAAAACACAGCAGGCAGCACAGTGCAGATGTTTCAGTGGTCATAACGATACATCCTGATATTATACAAAATATACAAAATGGCAACAAAAAGAAACATTATAGCAACAATTTGAACAAAAGTGTGGGGAGGATGAAGTTAGACGGGATAAATCATCCTAATCATAGTGGTAGATTGTTAAAGTGACTGAACAATTTCAGTGCTGCACCCTCCTAAAAAAAAAAAACTTAAAAAATAAAGTTGATTGCCTCAATTTTGTGGCTCCCACACTTTAAGAAGAACCGAACGACAAAGAATACGAGAAAACCGGAGGACACTTCAAGGTGTCATCGTTTATGATGAATAGACACGGGTACTTATGGAGTTCATAAGCGGCTTTGAACTGGTCGGCTGACCGGAGCCCTCCAATCACAGCCCGGAGATTTGCTTAATGAGAAATGATTAGTAATTAGTCACAGTTGATGAAGTCACATCACCCGATAATGGAAGGCGTTACGCCCACCCAACCCTGCAGTGTTCCAGAGCTGACACATTGCACATTGCAAAATAACTCTGAGGTTTCTGGCTGCCCCCCCCCCCCCCCCGGCCTTTCCACTGCCCATGATACACCGACCCCACATTTTCAACAGCGACGTTCAACCGATTACGACATTTCCTCTTTAAGTGCGCAGACAGAAGCTCACAGAGCAAAATTTAGGAAGACATGTGCAGCCATTTATAGCCAACATGGCAGACGGCATCATGCACTGCAACCGGCTTTTATACATTTTTACCCCTATACAGTATGGGCAAACTAGGCAGATGCCATTCCAGGGGCGTCATGATTATTTCTAATATTTCTTTCTGATCGTATAGTGATCTCCTGACCCCTGTCTATACCTTTATAATGCAGAGAATGTTTTGAGTTTGTAGAATTTGGGGTGCATTCAGTCGAGTTTGCAAGTTTTGGGATTTGGGGATTTTGTGGTTGGGTTTGTAGGATCTGTACTGTATTCAGTTGAGTTTGTAGGATATGGAGTATGTGTAGGATTCAGTTGAGCTTGTAAGATTTGAGCTGTATCTGGTTGAGTTTGTAGGAGTCATTTGCGCTTGTAGGATTCAGGGTGTATTTGGTTGAGTTTGTAGGGTTTGGGGTGTATTCGGTTGAGTTTTGAAGGGTTCCGTTGAGTTTGTAGGGTTGTGGGTGTATTGGGTTGAGTGGTTGTATGGTTCAGAGTGTATTCAGTTACTTTTGCAGGATTTGGGGATATTATGTTTATAGGATTTGGGGTGTATTCAGCTGAGTTTGTAGGGTTCTGAAGTTATTTGGTTGGATTTGCGGTGTATTTGAAACCTCAAATTTGTAGGGTTCCCTTGACTTTTTAGGATTTGGGGGATTTGCGGTGTATTTGAAACCTCAAATTTGTAGGGTTCCCTTGACTTTTTAGGATTTGGGGTGTATTCAGTTTGTAGAATTTGGGGTGTATTCAGTTGAGTTTGTAGGGTTCAGTTGATTTCGTACGGTTCGGAATGTATTTGGTTGAGTTTGTAAGATTTGCGGTGTATTCAGTTTGTAGAATTTGGGGTGTATGTGGTTGAGTTTGTAGGTTTCAGGTGAGTTTGTAGGGTTCAGACTGTATTTGGTTGAGTTTGTAGGGCTCAGAGTGTTTTTGGTTGAGTTTTTAGGATTTGGGGTGTATTCAGTTTGTAGGATTTGGGGTGTATTTGGTTGAGTTTGTAGGATTCAGTTGAGTTAGTAGGGTTCGTAGTGTTTACGGTTAAGTTTGGAGGATTTAGGGTGCATTCGGTTTGTAGAATTTTGGGTGCAGTCAGTTGGGTTTGTAGGGTTCAGTTGAGTTTGTAGAGTTCGTAGTGTATTTGGTTAAGTTTGGAGAATTTAGGGTGCATTCGGTTTGTAGGATTTGGGGTGTAATTGGTTAAGTTTGTAAAGTTCAGTTGAGTTTGTAGGGTTCGGAGTGTACTTGGTTGAGTTTGTAGGATTCGGGGTGTATTCAGTTTGTAGGATTTGGGGTGTATTTGGTTGAGTTTGTAGGGTTCAGTTGAATTTGTAGGGTTCGGAGTGTATTCGGTTAAGTTTGGAGGATTTAGGGTGCATTCAGTTTGGAGGATTTTAGGTGTAATCGGTTGGGTTTGTAGGGTTCAGTTGAGTTTGTAGGGTTCAGAGTTTACTTGGTTGAGTTTGTAGGATATGGGGTGTATTTGGTTGAATTTGTAGGGTTTAGTTATGTTTGTAGGGTTCGTAGTGTATTAAGTTTGGAGGATTTAGGGTGCATTCGGTTTTTAGAATTTGGGGTGTATTTGGTTGGGTTTGTAGGGTTCAGTTAAGTTTGTAGGATTCAGGGTGTATTCGGTTGAGTTTGTAGGATCTGAGGTGTATTCAGTTTGTAGGATTTGGGGTGTATTTGGTTGGGTTTGTAGGGTTCAGTTAAGTTTGTAGGGTTCGGAGTGTATTCTGTTGAGTTTGTAGGATCTGAGGTGTATTCAGTTTGTAGGATTTGGGGTGTATTTGGTTGAATTTGTAGGGTTCAATGTGCATTTGGTCACTTTATCAACCCCAAGCTATGGATTTTTTTTTATCAATCATATATAAGAACACGGGTTGAGCTAACTTTATCCCACCATCCTCCTCCCTTCCCCCATCCCTTGCCCAGCGCAAAGCCTGACCTGTGTCTTTGTGGGGGACCTCCGGGGCAGGATCGAGGTCTTGGCGGTGTAGAAGAGCTCCAATTCCGGGTCGGACTCCTCCTGGCTGCAGTAGCCGCTGCTCGTCGTGCTGTTCCAGGTCTTTTCGAAAGACAGGGTGTCCTTGTCGCCTTTACCCATCATGTCGTTTAAGTCAACAAAATCTGGCGATGCCTCTCTGTGATCGGCTCCTACTGAGGTCTGTCGCTGACCGAACGTGTGCGCGCGCGTCGCCCCTTTTTTTCCTGGGTGCAATCTGTGCCTAGCAGAGAGAGTGCCTGATCTTCTCCAACTCTGAAGTTGAATGTATACAGACTGTGTAATCTCCTCTGTGATTGGGAAGGAGGAAAGGGAAGGACGGGAGGGGTAAAACGATGACTTCACCCCCCCCCAACCGCTCCACACCCACATCCTGTCATAGGGATTTCAGCAGCGTGTGCACTGCAGGGGGAGGGGTGCCTAAGAACATTCACTTCTGCTAATCTGCAGCCATGTGCGCCCAGTTCCCCCGCAGATTCGCTTCGATAAAATACAAATGATGCAAAGGCTGCATTGTTCCCAGCCGTTCGCAAAACTCTGCAACCGATCTTGGGGCTAGGTTCACACCTATGCATTTTGCAATGAGTTTTCAGATTTGCAAAAAAAAAAAAAAAACGCACTGCGGTCCATTTAACATGATTTCCTATGGAACACGTTCACGTCTGTGCATTTTCAACAGGTACGGTGATTGGAAAGTGTCAGTGACCCTTTTTTGCCCCGCAGCAGATTGATTTTTGTTTTTACTTTAAGGTCCCTTTCACACTAAGACCCCTTTCACACTGAAGCGTTTTTACAGCGTTTTAGCGTTAAAAATAGCACTCTTAAAACGCTCATAAAACGCTCTCCGTGCATCTCAATGGACCTGCAAGCAGGATCTTTGGAGCAGCTTTTGAGCGCTGAAAAAAAAAAACACTCGAAAAAAAAACCTCCTCCCCATTGAAATGAATTGAAAGCGCTGTAAAAACGCCTTACCCTTTCACACTGAGGCGTTGCAATGGCGGGGCGTTAAGAAAAGTCCTGCAAGCAGCATCTTTGGAGCAGCTTTTGAGCGCTGAAAAAAAAAACGCTCCAAAAACGCCCCTCTCCATTGAAATGAATTGAAAAGCGCTGTAAAAACGCCTTACCCTTTCACACTGAGGCGTTGCAAAAACGCCTTGCAACTTTAGGGCCTTAGCGGTGCTTTACCAGCACATTGGGATAGCAGATGAGGCTTTGCTCGAAAAACGCTCGAAAAGCGCTTAAATAACGCTGTAATAACGCTTGAAAAACGCTTAAATAACGCTGTAATAACGCTCAAAAAACGCTTAAATAACGCTGTAATAACGCTTGAAAAACGCTGTAATAACGCTCAAAAAACGCTTAAATAACGCTGTAATAACGCTCAAAAAACGCTTAAATAACGCTGTAATGACGCTTGAAAAACGCTGTAATAACGCTGTAATAACGCTCAAAAAACGATTAAATAACGCTGTAATAACGCTCAAAAAACGCTTAAATAACGCTGTAATGACGCTTGAAAAACGCTGTAATAACGCTGTAATAACGCTCAAAAAAACGCTTAAATAACGCTGTAATAACGCTCAAAAAACGCTTAAATAACGCTGTAATAACGCTTGAAAAACGCTTAAATAACGCTTGAATAATGCTCAAAAAGCGTCCCAGTGTAAAAGGGGCCTTAGGCATTATTCGTGCGTTATTCGAGCGTTTTCTAAGCGTTTTTTCACGCGTTTTATTTGCATTTTTCGGGCATTATTAGAGTGTTTTTCAAGCGTTTTTCATGCAAAGCCTCATCTGCAATCCCAATGTGAAAGCCAAGTGATTTCAGAGACCTTTAACACTGCCAGCGCCCAAAAAACGCTGGTACAGCACCGCTAAGACCCTAACGTTTTATGGCGTTTTGCACAAATCCATAAAATGCAAAACACATCATAAACGCATTAACAACGCATCAAAAAAGCATGTGAAAAAAGGCAAACCGCACCGGAAAATGCACCGGAAACCGCAACATGGGGCGGGGCACACCTGGGCACTGCCCAGGGGCCCCAACTGCATGGGTGGCCCCTGCACTTTCCCCAAAGCAGCTGGTCCTTGAGCCCACACTGCCCCGAAATTGGGGGCCCCATGATGGCACTGAGAGTGATAGATACACAGGGGAGGCAGTCTGCCCCCCACCTACTTGATGTCTGTTTACCTGCACTGTCATCATTGTAGGGGCCCCAGATCATTACTTTGCCCAGGGGCCCATGATGCTATTATGACGGCCCTGCCTGCATAAGTGTGAACGTAGCCCAAACTCATGATTTTGTGCGCATTTCTGACTTCCTGACAAAGACCATCATGGCTTCCTTGACCGGTGAATGTGGTAATAACGTCATCTTCAGGACTTCTTCCTGAAAGCGTGTGGCTCCCTCAAGGGCCCATAGTCAGTAGGCAAGAGGCTACCCTGCAGTCCCCTGTCTATCCTGGTTGGGTCTGTCACAGCGCTTTTCTCCGTGGGAACTAGAATATCATGTTAGGGAAATTTTAGACAGGAGCCGATTAAACTACCAACATGTCATTGGAGGAAACCCACACCAGCACAGCGAGAACATGCAAACTCCATGCAGATGGGGGGGGGGGGGGGTCCTGCCTGGCATTGAAACCAAAGACCCCAGCGCTGCAAGGCACAAAATTCCCAAATACCAAGGCCCGGATTCAGGTAGAGCGGCGTATCTTTGTGCGGGCGTAGCGCATCTTCTTTACGCTACGCCGCCGCAACGTTGAGAGGCAAGCATGGTATTCACAAAGCAAATGCGCTCAACGTTGCGCCGGCGTAGCGCATAGTTGTCGGCGTGAGCCGGCGTAAGTCAAAGTAGGTGGAAGTGGGCGTGATTTGTTATAATGAAGCGTGACCCCATGCAAATGATGGGCTGAGCTTAAAAAAAACAAACTGCGCATGCGCCGTATCGTGGACGCATCCCAGTGCGCATGCTCACAGTCACGTCGAAATTTCTGCCTAAGATACGCCTACGACGTGAACGTAACCTACGCACAGCCCTATTCACCTAGTACTACGTAAACGGCGTACGCGACGTAAAATTCGACGCCGTTGTTCCCTGGCCCATACCTGTGCATTACCTGCGCCTCCTATAGCAGGGGCAACTTTACGCCGGACGTAAGCCTTACGTAAACGGCGTAGATTACAGCGACGGGCACAGGTACGTTCGTGAATCGCGTATCTTGCTCATTTACATATTCGACGCGTAAATCTATGGAAGCGCCCCTTGTGGTCAGCGTAAATATGAGCCCAGGATCCGACGGCGTAGGAGACTTACGTCGGTCGGGTGAAGCCAAAATTCAGGCGTATCTTATTTCAAGAATAAGGCGCATAGACGGCGCATCCGTGGACTTACCCGGCGTATCAGTAGATAGTAGTCCTTTCTAAATCCGGGCCTAAGCCAATGTACTGATCACCTTCCAGTAGCCACATCTCAGGACTGATAAGATGCATTATATGTCATTTTTATTCCGGGGGGGTTTACACTTTAAATGCCAATAATTACATATCCTGCATCATACGGCTTTCTGCGTCATGGAAATTTCCCCATCTCATTACTTCTGTTTCATTTTTCATGGTGAGTGAGTAAAAAAAGAAACAGATAGGGCCAGATTCAGGTAGATGGGCGCATCTTTGCTCTGGAGTAACGCTTCTCATTTACGTTCCGCTGCTGAAATTTTAGGAGCAAGTGCTGTTATTCATGAAGCACTTGCTCCTAAAGTTGCGGCAGCGCATCGCAAATGAGCCGGCGGAATTCAAATTGGGCGGGTACGGGGCGTGTATTATTTAAACTAAGCGCGATCCCGCGGCGAACGTACTGCGCATGCGTCGAGTGTCAATGCATCCCAGTGCGCATGCTCCAAATTCTGTCAGTGAACGTCAATGACGTCACATTCCCATTCATGAAAGTTTTACGCAAACGACGCGATTTGTTTTTTTTCCGACGCGATGACAACGCCTATACCTAACATAGGATACTCCACTAGGGGGCTGCTTTATCTTTACGCCGCGTATCGCTTCCGGAAACGTCGTAAAGTCACTGCGTCGCGCCCGAAAACGATCGTGAATTTCCGACTCCCGCTGATTAACATATTTTTTCAGCGTTAATCGGCGGGAACGCCCCCGGCGCCATTTTTAAGTTGAAGTAACGATGCGATGGCGAAATTCAATTGCGCCGATCGCATCGGAACTCCAACCCGGCGTTTCTTGTTTTCTGGTTATAGAAAACAGAAACGCCGGCTTAAAGTGACAGTTAGGCTGGCGGATCACTGGATACTCCAGCCTAACTCTACCTGAATCTGGCCCATAATGTACAAAGATGCATCACTGTAAATACAGTAAAGGTGCACGATTCTGGAAAAAATGAGGATCACGATTCTGGATAAAATGAGAATCACGATTTTGGATAAAACGAGGATCACAATTCTGGATAAAATGAGAATCACGATTCTGGATAAAATGAGAGTCACGATTCTGGATAAAATGAGGATCACGATTCTGGATAAAACGAGGATCACGATTCTGGATAAAACGAGGATCACGATTCTGGATAAAACGAGGATCACGATTCTGGATAAAACGAGGATCACGATTCTGGATAAAACGAGGATCACGATTCTGGATAAAATGAGGATCACGATTCTGGATAAAATGAGAATCAGGATTCTGGATAAAATGAGAATCACGATTTTGGATAAAAGGAGAATCACGATTTTGGATAAAACGAGGATCACGATTCTGGATAAAACGAGGATCACGATTCTGGATAAAATGAGAATCAGGATTCTGGATAAAATGAGGATCACGATTCTGGATAAAATGAGGATCACGATTCTGGATAAAATGAGGATCACGATTCTGGATAAAACGAGGATCACGATTCTGGATAAAACGAGGATCACGATTCTGGATAAAACGAGGATCACGATTCTGGATAAAACGAGGATCACGATTCTGGATAAAATGAGAACCACGGTTCTGAAGAACTTTTTTTATTTGAAAGATTCACATCCCCCTGAACATTAGGTTATCAACCACGATGGCAATAAAATAAGACTTTTTTGCTGATGATGGGCACTAATATGCACTGATGGGCACTGATAAGGCTGTACTGATGGGCACTGATGAGGTGGCACCAATGAGGTGACACTGATGGGCACTGATGATGGGCACTAATATGCACTAATATGCACTGATGAGGCTGTACTGATGGGCACCGTTGAGGTGGCACCAATTAGCTGACACTGATGATGGGAACTAATAAGCACTGATGGGCACTAATAGGCGGCACTGATAGGTGGTGATAGGCGGCAATGATAGGTGCAACTGATATGCAGCACTTATGGGCACTCATAGGTGGCACTGATAGGCAACACTGATGGGCACTTATGGGTGGCACTGATAGGCGGCATTCATAGGCACTGATAGGTGGCACTGATGGACACTGATAGGTGGTACTGATGTGCACTGATGGACACTGATAGATGGCACTGATGGGCATCACTGATAAGGAGGCACTGGCAGGCATTAATGATGGGCACTGATTGGCATAATTTATGGGCACTGATTGCCATAGTTTATGGGCACTGAGTGGCATCCCTGGTGGTCATGGGTGGCATACGTGGTGGTCCTCGGTGGGCATCCCTGGTGGTCCTCGGTGGGCATCCTTGTGGGCGGTTGTGCAGATAATCAATCAGCGTAGACCCCCCCCTGTCAGGAAAGCAGCCGATCGTCTCTCCTCTAGTCGCGGGTGTCAGCTACATGGCTTTTCCTGTTAATGCCGTGATCAGCTGTGATTGGGCACAGCTGATCACGTGGTAAAGAGCCTCCGTCAGAGGCTCTTTACCTAGATCGATGTTGCGGTGTGTCAGAATAACACACCGTACCACAGATCGCCACGCGTGGGCGCACACTGGCTTGTTATCCTGAAAGACATCATGTGACGTGGTGTAAAGGTGTAGAAATATTAATGAACAAACAAAAAACTTTTTTTTTAAATTATTAATAGTTTATAAAATAGAAGTTAATTAAAAAATAATCTGCAGGAAAATAATAATTAAACGGGGAAGGAGAATGAGGAGTTAATAAGGCTTATTAGAGCAAATTAAGGGTTAATAAGGGGCTAAACAGAGGAAGAATTTATTAAAAAATATATATATATTTGACAGGTTCATCACTTTGATCTGTATATGTAAAAACAGAAGGACAGCTGAGAAGATACAATGTTTCTTTTTACCTGTCTCTTTCAGCTGAGCAATGTTGTTGATAAACATTGGCAGCTGCCTTTTTTTTTTTTTTTTTTTTTTAGAGCAGAGCAAGTGCTCTGCACTTTTTACATGAATCGTGGAAATGCTGGATTAAGATCGTGTGGGAGGGTAAAATCGAGATCACGATCTTTTAACGATAGGATACAGTATATAGAGACAGTAAAAGATGATGCAACCCAGCCGGGACATTTTCAGGGATGGATCTTCCAGCCGGGACATTTCCAGGGACACATACTCCAGTCGGGACATTTCCAGGGACAGATCTTCCAGTAGGGACATTTTCAGGGACAGATCTTCCAGTGGGGACATTTCCAGGGACAGATCTTCCAGCCGGGGACATTTCCAGGGATGGATCTTCCAGCCGGGACATTTCCAGGGACACATACTCCAGTCGGGACATTTCCAGGGACAGATCTTCCAGTAGGGACATTTCCAGGGACAGATCTTCCAGCCGGGGACATTTCCAGGGACAGATCTTCCAGTCTGAATTTTTCCAGGGACAGGTCTTCCAGTTGGGACATTTTCAGCGACAGATCTTCCAGTGGGGACATTTTCAGGGACAGATCTTCCAGTGGGGACATTTCCAGGGACAGATCTTCCAGTCTGAATTTTTCCAGGGACAGGTCTTCCAGTTGGGACATTTTCAGGGACAGATCTTCCAGTGGGGACATTTCCAGGGACAGATCTTCCAGTGGGGACATTTCCAGGGACAGATCTTCCAGTCTGAATTTTTCCAGGGACAGGTCTTCCAGTTGGGACATTTTCAGGGACAGATCTTCCAGTGGGGACATTTTCAGCGACAGATCTTCCAGTCGGGACATTGCCAGGGACAGATCCTCCAGTCTGCAAATTTGCAAGGACAGATCTTCCAGTCGGGACATTTCCAGGGACAGATCCTCCAGTCTGCAAATTTGCAAGGACAGATCCTCCAGCTGGGACATTTTCAAGGAACAACTTCCAGCTGGGACATTTTGAGGGACAAATCCTCCAGTCTGCAAATTTGCAAGGACAGATCTTCCAGTCGGGACATTGCCAGGGACAGATCCTCCAGTCTGCAAATTTGCAAGGACAGATCTTCCAGTTGGGACATTTCCAGGGACAGATCCTCCAGTCTGGAAATTTGCAAGGACAGGTCTTACAGCCGGGACATTTTCAGGGACAGATCTTCCAGCCGGGACATTTCCAGGGACAGATCTTCCAGCCGGGACATTTCCAGGGACAGATCTTCCAGCCGGGACATTTCCAGGGACAGATCTTCCAGCCGGGACATTTCCAGGGACAGATCCTCCAGCCGGGACATTTCCAGGGACAGATCCTCCAGTCGGGACATTTCCAGGGACAGATCTTCCAGCCCCAGGATGGTTATGGAGGACAGTGGGTGACTCTTCTCTAAATATATATTTATCTGGATGTTACGGATTAGTTCTGCTCGGGTCACGCAGTCTATATCTTATTGTACGCCATATTTATTAAATTGTGGTGATGACTCAAGGTCACATGTCCCCGTATCCCCGGGAGGGGGAGGGGGATGGGGTGTCCATTGTGCAGATGTGTGAACATCCTGCATTTAATAGTTCCTGGCTCTGTTCTCTGTCTGCAGGTCATCACCCCTCCACATTATAGTTGTAATGTAATCTGCATCTCCTAATTCTATTACAGGCCAGTATACAGGCTGCTGCGGGGGATATGGACATTTATATCCATATGGGGGAGGGGCTCTGCTGGGAATATATATGTTTTATAGCCATATGGTGAGCGGCTCCAGGTTTAGTGAGGGACCTCTAATGTTTCTTCAGATATCAGTAACATGAATGCGGGGAGGTAATAAATGATGGTTCAATAGCATTGTGTGTGAACAACCGTAATTAGGGCGGTTATTTTGTACATGTTTTCTTTTCTTTTTTTCATTATCAGGCCTAAAAAATAAAAAATAAATATGAAATCGTTTTTTTTTTCTTCCTTTTTTTGTTGGGTAAATCTGAAACATTGTATAAATATCATGCTGTATTTTATTCAGCCAGCAGGTGGCGCTCTCATTGCTCTCTCTTTGCATCATGTGTTGTGTACATAGAGATCAGTAGCTCAAGGTGGAATTTACATAAAGAATTGGATGAGCCAGTGCAGTCGATTTTAAAAAGCAGGCTTCTGTTTCGGTTAGCCAACCCATAGTGCTCTGTGAATCCTATGATATTAACTGTCTATTGGTGTCCAGGGATGGACTGGCCATTGGGACTACAGGGAGTTTCCCGGTGGGCTGATGGCTCAGTGGGCCGGCTTCAGTGACAGCGGTCCGCCGCCCCCCCTCCGCTCCTCTGTCTCTCCCTCCCCGCAGCGCTCACCTCCTCTTCCTCCCCGCAGCACTCACCTGGGGGGAACAGAGAAGCAGGGGGAGGACCAGAGGAGCATGGGGGGACGACAGAGGAGCATGGGGGAGGGGACAGACAGCTGACTCAACAGCTATGGCCTGGGAGTTTCTCGCTTCTGCCTAATCTTTTCCGGGGGGGGGGGGGGTGGGAGTTGTCCAGCCGCCATGGGAGAGACCTGTCAAAGTTGGCCAGTCTGGATGAAGTCCAGGGCCAAATTTTTGTCCCAGTCCAGCCCTGTTGGTGTCAGTGCAGTGTATAGATCTGTACACTCATTATATGGAGCTCCTGCAGTTGGCAGTACATGCTGGGAGTTGTAGTCCAGGCTGGAGCACACTGGCGCAGTGTATAGATCTGCACACTATCTATAGTGGTGTAGTGGGCAGCACTCTCGCCTAGCAGTAAAAAGGGATGCTGGTTCAAATACTAACCACCACACTACCTGCCTAGAGTTTGCATGTTCTCCCTGTGCCTGGGTGGGTTTCCTCCGGGCACTCCGGTTTCCTCCCACTCTCCAAAGACATGCTGGTAGGTTAATTTGCTTCTGTCTAGAATTGGCCCTAGTACATGAATGTGATTTAGGGGACCTTAAGCTCCTTGGGGGTAGGGACCGATGTGAATGTACATTGTATATGTAAAGCGCTGTGTAAATTGACGGCGCTATGTAAGTACCTAAAATAATAATAATATTAGGCCCCTGTGGCTGGCAATGCATAGTGAGAGTTGTAATCCAGGTTGCAACACACTGTAGATCTGCAAACTATATGGGGCCCCTGTGGCTGGTAGTGCATGCTGAGAGTTCTGATCCAGGTTGCAGCACAGTGACTCAGTGTATAATTGAGCACATGCTCTATATGGGGCTCTTGTGGCTGGAGAGCTTGCTGGGAGTTGTAGTCCAGGTTGCAGCACACTTACACAGTGTATAGATCTGCACACACCTATCTGGAGCCCTTGTGGCTGAGAGTGCATGCTGGGAGTTATAGTCCAGGCTACAGCATATTGGCACAATGTATAGAGTTGCTCAAAATCTATATGGGGCCCTTGTGGCTGACAGTGCATGCTGGGAGTTGTAGTCCTGGTTACAGCACATTGGCACAATGTATAGATCTGCTCACAATCTATATGGGGCTCCTGTGGCTGACATTGCATGCTGGGAGTTGTAGTTCATGTTTCTGTTGCAATGTATAGATCTGCTCACAATCTATATGGGGCTCCTGTGGCTGACATTGCATGCTGGGAGTTGTAGTTCATGTTTCTGTTGCAATGTATAGATCTGCTCACAATCTATATGGGGCTCTTGTGGCTGAGAGTGCATGCTGGGAGTTGTAGTTCATGTTTCTGTTGCAATGTATAGATCTGCTCACAATCTATATGGGGCTCTTGTGGCTGAGAGTGCATGCTGGGAGTTGTAGTCCATGTTTCTGTTGCAATGTATAGATCTGCTCACAATCTATATGGGGCTCCTGTGGCTGACATTGCATGCTGGGAGTTGTAGTTCATGTTTCTATATGGGGCTCCTGTGGCTGACATTGCATGCTGGGAGTTGTAGTTCAGGTTTCTGGTGCAATGTAGAGATTGGCTCACAATCTATATGGGGCTCCTGTGGCTGAGAGTGCATGCTGGGAGTTGTAGTCCATGTTTCTGGTGCAATGTATAGATCTGCTCACAATCTATACAGGGCTCTTGCGAACAGCAGCTGCTGAAGAACTACAAGTCTCAGCCTGTCAGTCACAGTGAAGGTTTATATAGAAGCTGGCCTCCATTATACCGCCTGGCAGGGGGGCTCTTTATGACAGCGCCGGCGTCTGGAAATCACTTCCGGGAACCATCTGTGGTTATTCATCGGTTTATAGGAGCTATAAAGACAGAGGAGGAACTATGAGCAGCACAGGAGAGAGGGGCCGACGGGGCGACCGTCCCGGACTTCTGAGGACAGGACCCCATGGCAAAGGATTTGTCCCTGGAAACGTAAAATGTCTCTTTATCTGCACTTCAGAATCAGCTTGTATCATTCATCCCTCAGAGGTCCACTCCTCTGAAAAATGAATCTGAATCCTCAGGGATTCTTCACCCAGACATTGCTGTATAGAGCTCCATCCGCCCCTCTCCTCTCTGTCATCTGATCATTTGGGAACCCCTTTTTCTCATCTGCAGGAGAAGAATTCCTGGCCACGCCCCCTCCCTCACAGGAGAGCTGAATAGCCCTAATACAATCACAGAGATATATAGTACATTGCAGCTGATGGCTGTAAGATGGAGCAAATACTTCCCTATGGAGGGCGCTACACAGTGACATCTTCTAACGATCATTGACTGAGTGTGTGGGCCCTCTTTCTTCCATGGCTCATGCAGGAGCAGGACAGAGAAATCCCTCTCCGCAGCATGGGACAGGTCCTCTTGTATTTTTTCATTGCTCATGCAGAAGCAGAAAAGGGAAGTCCCTTTGTTTAGCATGGGGCAGGTCCTCTTCTTTCCATGACTCAATGACTCATGCAGGAACAGAGTAGAGAAATCCCTTTCTGCAGCATGGGACAGGTCCTCCTTTTTTTCATTGGCTCATGCAGGAGCAGGATAGGGAAATCTATTTCTGCAGCATGGGCCGGGTTCTCTTTCTCTCCATGCATTATGCAGGTACAGAGTAGAGAAAACAGCCTCTTCAGCATGGGACAGGTCCTATTTTTTCATTGGCTCATGCAGAAGCAAGATAAGGAAATCTCTTTCTGCATCATGGGACAGGTCCTCTTTTTTTTTTTCCATAGCTCATGCAGGAGCAGAACAGAGAAATCACTATTTGCAGCATGGGACAGGTCCTCTTTTTTGCATGGCTCATGTAGGAGCAGCATATGGATTTCCCTTTCTTCACAACGGGACAGGTCCTCTTTTTTGCATGGCTCATGTAGGAGCAGCATATGGATTTCCCTTTCTTCACAACGGGACAGGTCCTCTTTTTTGCATGGCTCATGCAGGAGCAGGATAGAGAAAACCCTCTGTGCATCATGGGACAGGTCCTCTTTTTTTCATTGGCTCATGCAAAAGCAGGATAGGGAAAACCCTCTGTGCAGCACGGGACAGGTCCTCTTTTTCTATCTATGGACGTCAGAGATACATCGACGACGATCTACATCTTATCTCCAGGATACAGTAACATGAGACGGATATTATGAATCAGATTAGTCAGTAACTGTCTGTATCTGGCGGAAACGTTCCGACCGATCTCTCTGATTCTGCACTTGCTATATACAGTACTAATATTATTACACAGAGTGATTGTGGGGCCCCGGGGCCACTAGCTGCGATCCGTATGCCTTATAACCTCGGTTTTTCATCTCAGATTGCCGTTTCCCCTCCGGTTTCTTTTCTCATTGATAAATATTCATCGTGACGCAAGTGAGAGTAGCCCCGAGGCTGAACACCCTCCACCCCCCCACCCCCCCCCCCCAGCCCCATGTCAAGATTGTACACAAAAGGTTCGTTATGTGATCCGCCCCAAGCTGGACTTGTCTTTTGTCACTGTCAGGATGAATGGGAGGACAATTCTAAGAGAGAGCCAATCGCCTGTTGTTTTGTTTTTTGTTTTTTTTTAAATATGAAAAGTCGATCTGTCAGAACGTTCCCAGTCTTCGTGAATAAATTCCTGACGTGTCACAATATACGGCAACGGGATCCAGACAAGATCCACTTTGAACTCAACTCAGTGACTTTGCCTAGGCTGAGGTGAGGTCTCTCAGCACTGGTGTTGGTGGATGCAATAATAACCCCCAGCACTGGTGTTGGTGGACACAATAATAACCCCCAGCAATGGTGTTGGTGGAGGCAATAATAACCCCCAGCACTGGTGTTGGTGGACACAATAATAACCCCCAGCACTGGTGTTGGTGGAGGCAATAATAACCCCCAGCACTGGTGTTGGTGGACACAATAATAACCCCCAGCAATGGTGTTGGTGGAGGCAATAATAACCCCCAGCACTGGTGTTGGTGGACACAATAATAACCCCCAGCACTGGTGTTCGTGGACACAATAATAACCCCCAGCACTGGTGTTGGTGGACACAATAATAACCCCCAGCACTGGTGTTGGGGATGCAATAATAACCCCCAGCACTGGTGTTGGTGGAGGCAATAATAACCCCCAGCACTGGTGTTCGTGGACACAATAATAACCCCCAGCACTGGTGTTGGGGATGCAATAATAACCCCCAGCACCGGTGTTGGTGGAGGCAATAATAACCCCCAGCACCGGTGTTGGTGGATGCAATAATAACCCCCAGCACTGGTGTTGGTGGATGCAATAATAACCCCCAGCACCGGTGTTGGTGGATGCAATAATAACCCTCAGCACCGGTGTTGGTGGATGCAATAATAACCCCCAGCACCGGTGTTGGTGGATGCAATAATAACCCCCAGCACTGGTGTTGGTGGATGCAATAATAACCCCCAGCACTGGTGTTGGTGGATGCAATAATAACCCCCAGCACTGGTGTTGGTGGACACAATAATAACCCCCAGCACTGGTGTTGGTGGATGCAATAATAACCCTCAGCACCGATGTTGGTGGATGCAATAATAACCCTCAGCACCGATGTTGGTGGATGCAATAATAACCCTCAGCACCGGTGTTGGTGGATGCAATAATAACCCCCAGCACTGGTGTTGGGGATGCAATAATAACCCCCAGCACTGGTGTTGGTGGATGCAATAATAACCCCCAGCACTGGTGTTGGTGGATGCAATATTAAGAGTTCCCCCTTACATTAGGGTCCACTTCCGAGTCCCCCCTTACATAAGAGCTCTCCCTAATATGGGGCCTTCATCAGAGTGCCCATCAGAGGGCTGATTTGGCCCCTGGGCCGTAGTTTGATGACCCCTGCTTTAGATCACTAGAGAAAGTGCAGAAGAACGGGGGTTACAGTCACCCAGCTGACCCCACCATGCCATGCAATAGAAGGCGCATCATGGCGGTACCTGGCGGCGCTCTCTCTTACCACATTAGTGTCTTTCTCCCAGGCCGTATCTTGTATCAAGTCTTCATCGGTCTCAGAATCCCCCCCTTGGCTGCAGTCCAGGCGGATGAGGGCCCGGCATCGGTAGTGACAGGTGAAGTTGCAGTCTGAAAGAGACAAGAGTGTTAGAGACTGTGGGGGAGGGGATGACCCGTTTGGGGTGGAGGAACTCAAGTGTCCTGTACAGAGTCCTGACCTCACCCCTGGTGAACACTTTTGCATTGGCTTCAACTGGGGAATCAGCCCTCAACTCTGCATTCAAGCAACATGTTTCTACTCCTAAGCTGAATCCTCTACGCCCTCAGTGACTCTAACCCCTGTGCAATTTGGACACCCCTGCACTCCTGTGTCTTCATTGACCCCAGTGGCCCTCTGTCTCCAGTTACCCCTGTGACCTTTGTGTCTCCCGTTAACCCTGTGACTTCTGTGTCTCCAGCGACCCTGTGTTTTCAGTGCCCCCTGTGTTTTTAGTGCCCCCTGTGTCTCCAGTGCCCCCCTATGTCTCCACTGCCCCCCTATGTCTCCAGTGACCCATGTGTCTCCAGTGCCCCCTGTGTCTCCAGTGCCCCCCTATGTCTCCAGTGCCCCCCTGTGTCTCCAGTGCCCCCCTGTGTCTCCAGTGCCCCCCTATGTCTTCACTGCCCCCCTATGTCTCCGGTGACCCATGTGTCTCCGGTGCCCCCTGTGTCTCCAGTGCCCCCCTATGTCTCCAGTGCCCCCCTGTGTCTCCAGTGCCCCCTATGTCTCCAGTGCCCCCCTGTGTCTCCAGTGCCCCCTGTGTCTCCAGTAACTCTGTGCTTCCAATGTCTCCAGTACCTCCTGTCTCTCTAGTGACCCCAGTGTCTCCAGTGCCCTCTGTGTCTCCACTGCCCCCTGTGTTTCAAGTGCCTCATGTCTCTCTAGTGACCCCAGTGACTCTGTATTCCCAGTGACTCTGGATCCCCAGTGACCCATGTGTCTCCAGTGACCCCTGTGTCTCCAGTAACTCTGTGTTTCCAGTGTCTCCATTACCTTCTGTCTCTCTAGTGACCCCTGTGTCTCAAGTGCCCCCTGTGTCTCAAGTGCCCCCTGTGTCTTAAGTGCCTCATGTCTCTCTAGTGACCCCAGTGGCCCCTGTGTCTCCAGTAACTCTGTGTTTCCAGTGTCTCCAGTACCTCCTGTCTCTCTAGTGACCCCAGTGACCCCTGTGTCACCAGTGACCCCTGTGTCTCCAGTGACCCCTGTGTCTCAAGTGCCTCATGTCTCTCAAGTGACTCCAATGACTCTGTGTCTCCAGTGACCCATGTGTCTCCTGTGACTCCTGTGTATCGAGTAACCCCAGTGGCTCCTGTGGCTCTGGTGACCTTGTGTCAACTACATATTGCTGGCCATGGTTTGGAATAGGATTTCCAACAATCTCTAGTAGGTGTAATGGTGCGGAGTTCACAGACTTTTGTCCCTATAGTGCATTATAACCTACTACTCACATTGCCTGGGTCAGCGGTAACACTGGCAGATGTCAGTATTAATAATTGATCGGGTATTAATAATCTAGGACCCTCAATATGTTGAAAGCTGTGGCTGTAACTCCAATTTCTGCAGGATAAAAGTATAGTTTGACTTTTTGGTATAAGGTGGGTATTTGGGGAGTACAGCGGAGATATTGGGGGTGTAAGGTGGGTATTTGGGGAGTATAGTGGACATATTGGGGGTGTAAGGTGGGTATTTGGGGAGTATAGTGGAGATATTGGGGGTGTAAGGTGGGTATTTGGGGGGTACAGTGGACATATTGGGGGTGTAAGGTGGGTATTTGGGGAGTATAGTGGAGATATTGGGGGTGTAAGGTGGGTATTTTGGGAGTATAGTGGAGATATTGGGGGTATAAGGTGGGTATTTGGGGTGGATAATGGAGATATTGGGGGTGTAAGGTGGGTATTTGGGGAGTACAGTGGAGATATTGGGGGTATAAGGTGGGTATTTGGGGTGGATAATGGAGATATTGGGTGTATAAGGTGGGTATTTGGGGAGTATAGTGGAGATATTGGGGGGTATACGGTGGGTATTTGGGGTGGATAATGGAGATATTGGGGGGTGTAAGGTGGGTATTTGGGGTAGATAATGGAGATATTGGGGGGTATAAGGTGGGTATTTGGGGTAGATAATGGAGATATTGGCGGTATAAGGTGGGTATTTGGGGAGTACAGTAGAGATATTGGGGGTATAAGGTGGGTATTTGGGGAGTACAGTAGAGATATTGGGGGTATAAGGTGGATATTTGGGGAGTACAGTAGAGATATTGGGGGTATAAGGTGGGTATTTGGGGTGGATAATGGGGGAACTTGTGTCGGAGGTCTCACGCACTCACGCCGTGTCCGATCGCACGGTTCACACTCCGAGGTCGGAGTTCCCTCCAGTAATTAGAATCATGCGCACAGTGTGGACATTGATGGGGTACAATGGGCCATTATCAGCTGATTGGAGAATAATGAGGTCTTCTAATTACCAGCTGAGGCCGTGTGATGGAACTGACCCCTCCCCCTCCCCTCCCCTCCCCCCTCACCGGATTCAATGCCAACACATCAGAGAGAAGTTTTCTGCTTCACCGCCCAAAACAATAAATAAATAAAATTAAGCATTAACCACCACAAACCCAATATCCTTACACCCCCCTTACAGACATACTACAGGAGATGGTCAGAGACTGCAGAAAGACTACAGAAGATGGCCAGAGGCTACAGATATACTACAGGAGATGGTCAGAGACTGCTAAGGACTACATGAGATGGTCAGAGACTGCAGACATTTTACAGAAGAGGCTCAGAGACTGCAGACATACTACAGGAGAAGGTCAGAGACTGCAGACATACTACAGGAGATGGTCAGAGACTGCAGAAAGACTACAGGAGATGGCCAGAGGCTACAGATATACTACAGGAGATGGTCAGAGACTGCAGACATACTACAGGAGATGGTCATAGACTGCAGACATACTACAGGAGAGGGTGAGAGACTGCAGACATATTACAGGAGAGGGTCAGAGACTGCAGACATACTACAGGAGAGGGTCAGAGACTGCAGACATATTACAGGAGAGGGTCAGAGACTGCAGACATACTACAGAAGATGGTCAGAGACTGCTAAATACTACAGGAGATGGTCAGAGACTGCAGACATTCTTCAGGAGATGGTCAGAGACTGCTAAGGACTACATGAGATGGTCAGAGACTGCAGACATACAACAGGAGATGGTCAGAGACTGCAGAAATAGTACAGGAGATGGTCAGAGACTGCAGACATACTACAGGAGAAGGTCAGAGACTGCAGACATATTACAGGAGAGGGTCAGAGACTACAGACATTCTTCAGGAGATGGTCAGAGACTGCAGACATATTGGAGATGGTCAGAGACTGCAGACATACTACAGGAGAGGGTGAGAGACTGCAGACTTACAGTAGTACAGGAGATGGTCAGAGACTGCTAAAGACTCAGGAAGCCCACCTCCCTGCTCTGCTCATTACACATGGAGGGGACGGCAGGTCAGATTGTAGTCATTGGGAATGATTGCTGAGTGGTGATCGTTGGTGTGGGTTCTGGACGGACGGATGTGATGCAGCACACAGGAATGTACAGACGGGTAAGTCACCCTGACTAATTCCTGATACAGATGCAGCTGCTGGAGATCTGGAACCCCCCCCCCCCCCATGGTGAACATGCAGAGCGGACGTGGCGATCCCAACATAGCGCCACCTGGTGGTCTCTGTATTCGTACTTTTTTTTTTCTTTAAAGCGGAGGTTCGGATGATTATTTTTTTTTTAAAGGTGCCAAATGTGTCACCGGAGGGGGGGGAGGGATCTAAAAAGTGGAGGATTACTTTTTGTGTGAACCTCCGCTTTAAAATAACAAACATGTCATACTTACCTCCACTGTGCAGTTCGTTTTCGCCCGCCGCTGATAACAGTGATCTCGAGGCGAATCCACCGCGGAGACCACCATTATCGTCTACAGCATACCTCCCAACCATCCCGGATTTCGCGGGACTGTCCCGCGGTCCCGCGATCAGGGCTGGAGGAGTTCCGCGACCCCCCCCACTCAACAACTCTGATCCGTGGCACCCTGCCTCAACAACCCCGACCCCCGGAACCCCCCCCGCTCAACAACTCCGATCCGTGGAACACCCCCCCCCCCGGTCAACAACTTACTTTGATCCGTGGAACCCCCCTGCTCAACAACTTCGATCCGATCGGCACCCCCCGCTCAACAACTTCGATCCGATCGGAACCCCCCCGCTCAACAACTTCGATCCGATCGGCACCCCCCGCTCAACTACTTTGATCTGATTGGTGGAACCCCCTCCCCCGCTCAACAAAAATGTCCTGCAGGGAAATTTTTAAATGTTGGGAGGTATGTTTACAGGACCGCTTAAGGAAGATCCGCGGCATCCCCCCCCCCCCCTCACTCAACTGCAGACATACTACAGGAGATGGTCAGAGACTGCTAAATACTACAGGAGATAGTCAGAGACTGCTAAATACTACAGGAGATAGTCAGAGACTGCAGACATACTACAGGAGATGGTCAGAGACTGCAGACATACTACAGGAGATAGTCAGAGACTGCAGACATACTACAGGAGAAGGTCAGAGACTGCAGACATACTACAGGAGATAGTCAGAGACTGCTAAATACTACAGGAGATAGTCAGAGACTGCAGACATATAGGAGATGGTCAGAGACTGCAGACATACTACAGGAGAGGGTGAGAGACTGCAGACTTACAGTAGTACAGGTCCGATCCGTTCCCCCCCCCCCGGTCAACAACTCCGATCTGTGGAACCCCCCCGCTCAACAACTTCAATCTGATCGGTAGGAAAAGATGGGTATCTCAGTTGTGGCAGCTGCTGCCGTTACCGAGACATCCATCTTTAAAAACAGGAGGTATATATACACAGTGAGGGGTCCTTAAGTGGTTAAAATATTTATTTTCACGCAAACAACGTAATAATAATTAAATATGTGAACGGACTAAACACACATTATTATTTTCTGCAGCTCTGATATTTGTAATACTAATTATCAGCCATTAGGTGGCAGCATCTCGCCTGAAAAAATTAGTTTTGTATCCCGATTCCCTTATATCAGGGGTTTCCAAAAACGTTCTAAACAAAGGGCCAGTTTACTGTCCTATAGACTTTAGGGGGCCGGACTAAGGCCTGTGGAAGTATAACATGCCTTTGGCTTGGTGGTTAGTGGGAGTAAAAAATGCACCTGTAGTCAGAAAGAGGAGGAATAGTGCCCCATCATTGGTGTCAGTGAGAGGAATAGTGTCCCATCATTGGTGTCAGTGGGAGGAATAGTGCCCCATCATTGGTGTCAGTGAGAGGAATAGTGTCCCATCATTGGTATCAGTGGGAGGAATAGTGTCCCATCATTGGTGTCAGTGGGAGGAATAGTGCCCCATCATTGGTATCAGTGGGAGGAATAGTGCCCCATCATTGGTGTCAGTGAGAGGAATAGTGCCCCATCATTGGTGTCAGTGAGAGGAATAGTGCCCCCTCATTGGTGTCAGTGGGAGGAATAGTGTCCCATCATTGGTGTCAGTGGGAGGAATAGTGCCCCATCATTGGTGTCAGTGAGAGGAATAGTGCCCCATCATTGGTGTCAGTGGGAGGAATAGTGTCCCATCATTGGTGTCAGTGGGAGGAATAGTGTCTCATCATTGGTGTCAGTGAGAGGAATAGTGCCCCATCATTGGTGTCAGTGGGAGGAATAGTGCCCCATCATTGGTGTCAGTGGGAGGAATAGTGTCTCATCATTGGTGTCAGTGAGAGGAATAGTGCCCCATCATTGGTGTCAGTGGGAGGAATAGTGTCCCATCATTGGTGTCAGTGGGAGGAATAGTGCCCCATCATTGGTGTCAGTGGGAGGAATAGTGTCCCATCATTGGTGTCAGTGGGAGGAATAGTGTCCCATCATTGGTATCAGTGGGAGGAATAGTGTCCCATCATTGGTGTCAGTGGGAGGAATAGTGCCCCATCATTGGTGTCAGTGGGAGGAATAGTGTCCCATCATTGGTATCAGTGGGAGGAATAGTGTCCCATCATTGGTATCAGTGGGAGGAATAGTGCCCCATCATTGGTGTCAGTGGGAGGAATAGGGTGGGCCATGAGTTGAATTGGTGGTTCAATGGGCCATTTGACTGGACTTGCCCCCCAGGCCTAAGGCTGCCAGCCCTCACCTGACTAGGCATGATGGGAATTGTAGTTCCTGAACAACTGGAGGGCCGTAGTTTGAAGACCCCTGACCTAGGGTCTCTGCTAAAAAAAAAAATTATATATAGAATGTTTGTTCTAAATAATTTTCTAGCATAAAATACAGAAGTGTCAGAAAAGGGCGGGTCCCGGTCCCGGTATAATTTTGCTTTGTGCTTATAGGGTGACACCGCTCTCTCCCTCTCCCCCTATGGTGGACCGACACATTGCTCAGCCACGGTTGTCACTGTCAGGACGTCGGTCCGCAGCGGTGATGTGCAGCTGAAGGTGGAGCGGGTGCTTATAGACAGGAAGTGGCTGAAAGAGGCTGCAGGAGATCCGCAGCACTGAGATGGGGGGGGGGGGGTGATAAATAAACACTGACTGATGATTTATAGACATGTGACATTTCATATTTCTTATATACATTTTATCTTCACAGCTGTGGATGGGTGAGGGGCGTTGGGAACGGATGTATGGCGCTGCATTGTGCAACTTGTCAGAGTGCGGTGAGTTTCTTTCCTACAGACGCGGGTTTATAATGCGATGATCACATCTTCCCGCCGCACACGCCGCATGTCGTCTTCAATTTAATAAAGCCAAAAAATGTATTAAAGCCAAATGTCCAGTGGCGGCTGGTGCTCCAAATTTTTGGGGGGCGCAAATGAAAAAAAAAAAGCAGCCTGACTGTGCCCATCAAATTCAGTCACTGTGCCCATCAAATGCAGCCACTGTGCCATGCCATCAAACACAGCCACTGTGCCATCAATTCGCACCACTGTGCCATGCCATCAAACGCAGCCACTGTGCCATCAATTGTGACCACTGTGCCATGCCATCAAACGCAGCCACTGTGCCATCAATTCGCACCACTGTGCCATGCCATCAAACGAAGCCACTGTGCCATCAATTGTGACCACTGTGCCATGCCATCAAACGCAGCCACTGTGCCATCAATTCGCACCACTGTGCCATGCCATTAAACGCAGCCACTGTGCCTATCAATTATCACCACTGTGCCATGCCATCAAACGCAGCCACTGTGCCATCAATTCGCACCACTGTGCCATGCCATCAAACACAGCCACTGTGCCATCAATTCGCACCACTGTGCCATGCCATCAAACGCAGCCACTGTGCCTATCAATTATCACCACTGTGCCATGCCATCAAACGCAGCCACTGTGCCATCAATTCGCACCACTGTGCCATGCCATCAAACGCAGCCACTGTGCCATCAATTCGCACCACTGTGCCATGCCATCAAACGCAGCCACTGTGCCATCAATTCGCACCACTGTGCCATGCCATCAAACGCAGCCACTGTGCCTATCAATTATCACCACTGTGCCATGCCATCAAACGCAGCCACTGTGCCATCAATTCGCACCACTGTGCCATGCCATCAAACACAGCCACTGTGCCATCAATTCGCACCACTGTGCCATGCCATCAAACGCAGCCACTGTGCCTATCAATTATCACCACTGTGCCATGCCATCAAACGCAGCCACTGTGCCATCAATTCGCACCACTGTGCCATGCCATCAAACGCAGCCACTGTGCCATCAATTCGCACCACTGTGCCATGCCATTAAACGCAGCCACTGTGCCATCAATTCGCACCACTGTGCCATCTTATTAAACGCAGCCACTGTGCCATCAATTCGCACCACTGTGCCATGCCATCAAACGCAGCCACTGTGCCATCAATTCGCACCACTGTGCCATGCCATTAAACGCAGCCACTGTGCCATCAATTCGCACCACTGTGCCATGCCATCAAACGCAGCCACTGTTCCCATCAATTGTCACCACTGTGCCATGCCATCAAACACAGCCACTGTGCAATCAATTGTCACCACTGTGCCCTTTAATGGTCGCCACTGTGCCTATTGTCCCCACTGTGCCTATTGTCCCCACTGTGCCTATTGTCCCCACTGTGCCCTTTAATTCTTGCCACTGTGCCTATTCATCCCGCTGTGACAATTGTCCCCACCGTTCCTATTGTCACCACTGTGCCCATTGATGTTGCCGCTGTGCCCTGTAAAGTGCCCCTTCCCCCGCCCGGCACTTACCTTTACTGGAGTCAGGCATCCACGTCCCACAATGTCTTCTCCCGCCCTCGATGACTGACAGGCGTCTCAGCCAATCAGGTTACCGGTAGCCAGAACCGGCCAACCTGATTGGCTGAGACGCCCGTCAGTCTTATCCAAGGAACGCACCCCCGTGCGTTCCCAGGATAAGCTTCCCGGGACCCGAGGGCTGTACTGGGAAAGCCTATCAGAGCCGCTGGCTCTGATAGGCACTTCCATACAGCCAACCAGCTGCCATTATTCAGATGGCCGGACATGAGCGCCAACCATCTGAATAGAATGGCGGCAGCGGCGATAATAACATAGATTTGTGCAATGCATGAATCTATGTTATTAGACTCAGTGGCGGTGAGAGCCAGAGGGGGCGGCGCCCCAGCGCCACTGCAAATGTCGTCTGCGCTAAATCCTGACAGCCAATCAGAATCTGTCACTGCTTTGCAGTTCAATCCCATTGGCCTTTGCACCCCCCATGCCTGACAACGGTCATTTTTTTTAAAATGCGTCGCTGGAAACATCTCTGACCTCGGCCAATCATACAATGATGATGATTCCTCTCTGCAGACTAATTATTTTCCATTGTTACTTTTTTCAGAAGTAAAATATTCTCTTGTGGTTAAGGATGAGCTTCGTGTTCAAATCGAACATATGTTCGATCGTTCGTCGAAATACGAACAAAACGGGCCGTTCGCGCCAAATTCGAGTGACGCGCCACGGCCCATAATTCACTACGGCATTGCGCGCTGATGATTGGCCAAGCATGCACTATGACCCGCATACTTGGCCAATCACAGCCCTGTCAGTACAGAGAGCCGCAATTGGCCAAAGCCTGGGTGCTTTGGCCAATTATGGCTCAGGGCTTTAGTACACGCCCCTCACTATAAAAGGCCGCCTGCTGGGCGGCCTCGTGTAGTGTATTGCGGCGCTGGTTAGATATCAGTCACAGAGAGAGAGAGTGGGCTAGATTCAGGTAGGAGCACGTATTTTTAAAATTGCGTAGCGTAAGCTATTTACACTACGCCGCCGCAACTTTAACGGGCAAGTGCGTAAATGGCCCGTCGTAAGTCATATTGGGCGGGTAGGTGGGCGTCTATTATTTAAATTATGCGTGATCCCGCGCCGAATGTACTGCGCATGCGCCGGCCGTGAATTTATCCCAGTGCGCATGCTCCAAATCATGACGCAAAAACTCAATGAAAATGACGTGAACGTCACTTACGCAAAGCCCTATTCTGGAACGGTTTACGTAAACGACGGGAAAAAATACGCCGGCACGCCGCCCATACTTAACATTGGCTGCGCCTCATACAGCAGGGGTAACATTACGCCGGACCTACGCTAACGCAAACGACGTTCGGGAATCGGCGTATTAGGCTCATTTGCATATTTTAGACGGGAACGCCACCTAGCGGCCAGCGTAAATATGCAAGTTAGATACGACGGCGTAAGAGACTTACGCCAGTCGGATCTAATAGAAATCTATGCGTAACTGATTCTATGAATCAGGCGCATAGATAGGAGTGCTCAGACGCAGAGATACGACGGCGTATCTCTGCTGAATCTGGCCCAGTGTCACTTTTTGCAGGTAGATAGAGCAGGCAGGCAGGTAGGCTAGTCAGTTAATATTACAGTGTGTAGAGGATATATATGCATACCAGGTGTTGTACATATATTTATACACTGTATAGTTTAGCTAGATCAGTTCTTCCTAATTTACTGACAGGCAGGTGATTGTGCTAGCTGCAGTATTCTCACACGGTGTATTGCCCGTGTCCTCTGCAGTGTGCACCATAAAGCTACACAGGCATACTATTAGACACCCAGCAGGTACAATATTTAAAGGAATTTTTTTTTTTTTTATTTAACCACTTGAGGCCCGCGCTACCGTCGGATGACGGCAACAGCGCGGGCCTGAATAGCCAACATGCCGTCATTTGACGGCATGTCTTTCTGGCGTTCCCAGCGCGC
Source organism: Rana kukunoris (assembly GCA_029574335.1). Taxonomy (NCBI): domain Eukaryota; kingdom Metazoa; phylum Chordata; class Amphibia; order Anura; family Ranidae; genus Rana; species Rana kukunoris. The sequence goes on from JAJQKJ010001943.1 coordinate 55,333, forward strand.
GCTGTAGTGCGCGCTGCGGGGAAGCCCTGTGTTGTCCGTGTCCCTTGGACACGGCCAATCACAGATCGCGGCAAACGGCCAATCAGAGCGGCCGTTTGCGATGCGATCTGTGGGCCAATGAGAGATGATCTCTCATAGATCATCTCTCATTGCCGGCTCACACAGAGACAATGTCCTGTCTCTGGAGGGGAGGAGCCCGATCTGTGTTCCTTCTTACATAGGGACACAGATAGGTCACCCCCCCAGTCACCCCCCCCTCCCCCCACAGTTATAACACACCTAGCATACACATTTAACCCCTTCCTCACCCCCTAGTGTTAACCCCTTCAATGCCAGTCACATTTATACTGTAATTAGTGCATATTTATAGCACTGATCGCAGTATAAATGTGAATGGCGCCAAAAATGTGTCAAAAGTGTCCGATGTGTCCGCCATAACGTCGCAGTACCAATAAAAATCGCAGATCGCCGCCATTTCTAGTAAAAAAAAAATAATAAAAAATAATAATTCTCTCCCCTATTTTGTAAGCGCTATAACTTTTGCGCAAACCAGTCGCTTATTGCGATTTTTTTTTTTTTTTTTTACCAAAAATATGTAGAAGAATACGCATCGCCCTAAGCTGAGGAAAAAAATGTGTTTTTATTTTTAATTGGGATATTTATTATAGCAACAAGTAAAAAATATTGTATTTTTCTTCAAAATTGTCGCTCTTTTTTGTTTATAGCGCAAAAAATAAAAATCGCACAGGCGATCAAATACCACCAAAAGAAAGCTCTACTTGTGGGGAAAAAAAGACGTAAATTTTGTTTGGGAGCCACGTCGCACGACTGCCAAATGGTCAGTTAAAGCGACGCAGTGCCGGAAGCTGAAATTTTACCTGGGCAGGAGGGGGGTGTAAGTGCCCAGTATGCAAGTGGTTAAGCATCATAATGCTTAAAGTGGAGCTCCACCCAGGAAAACAACATTTTGCCATGTTGTTTAAAAAAATTAAATAAAAAAAACCTGAAAAAAAAAAAAAAATACTCACCCGAAATACCTGTTGCTATGCGGAAGTCTGTAATCTGCCTCTTCCACTCCGCGGTGTCTTTTCTTCTTCTCCTTGTGAATGGGGCGCGCTGCTTCCTGGGAACTGTGTGTGTTCTCAGAGAGCAGCGCGCCCGTTCACAAGCCAGCGTGAGACTCACGCAGGCGCACTAGGAAACGGGCAGTGAAGCCGTACGGCTTCACTGCCTGTTTCCCATAGTGTGAATGGCGGCGCGGGACCCGGAGCGATCGCGGGACCGGCATCGGGGGGCCCATCAGCGCGGGCAAGTAGGACAAGGTAAGTGTCCTTATTTAAAGTCAGCAGCTACACTGTTAGTAGCTGCTGACTTAAAAAAAAAAAAAAATATCGCGGCTGGAGCTCCGCCTTAAATAGAAAAAAATAAAAAAAATAAAAAAAAATTCCTTCAAAGCGGAGTTCCAACCAGTGTTGCTCACGAATATTCGCATTGCGAATATTCGTTACGAATATTGCATATTCGAGTATTCGCGAATAAATCGAATATCGCGGCGAATATTCGCTATTTTTTCAAATTTATTTTTAAAACAGATCACATCCTAGTGATCTCCATCGACGTCTAAAAGCATTGCTGGTATGATTAGAGACCCTGGGCCGAGTAGCTGAGGCGATCCTTTTATGTTGCCGAATATTCGCAATGCGAATATTCGTATTACGAATATTCGCGAATACTTTCTCTGCCCTTCTGTGTTTTGTGTATAAAAAAAAATAAAAAAATTAGCTTTAGTTTAGTCATATAAGTTTGTGTAAGTAGAGTTAGTGTTTAGTGCCTATTAGTTTAGTAATCCAGGAAATGATCTCCGTTTTCGCTTGTTGACGAGAATTTCGCAATCAATTTCGCATTTGCATTAGCGAAATTTCGCGAAATTTTGTTTTTGATAAAATATCACGAATATTCGATATTAACGAATATTTTCGCGAATATTCTTCTATATATTCGTGAAATATCGCGAAATCGAATATGGCGTATTCCGCTCATCACTAGTTCCAACCACAATTAGCATTTTTTAAATGTATGTCTTTTCATCCCGCGTTTGTATAATATAAATCCGGTCACTTACTATTTTACAATCTGCCGCCGCTCTGCATAGTTATTCAAAAAAAGATAGTTTATTAAACTATGTGCACACCGTTGTCATTTTGCTTGTGGGCATTGTGAAGCCCACAAGCACTTACTTCCTGGAAGTCTTGGATGGGGGAGTGATAATTGGGCAGCGCACTGCATCCTGGGAGATGATGACACACATTTCCCAGGAGCATTAGAGGGAAATGATGTCAGAATCCTAGGTGATTCCAAAGGCAGATTTCGTGGGACCGCATAGCAACAGGCATTTCCAGATGAGAAAAAAAAAAATTATTTTGCCTTTTTAGGTCTGCACAATAATTTTAGGAGCACAATAATGAAAAAAAAAAAAAAAATTGGGATGGAAACTCCACTTTAAATATTGCACCTGCCGGGTGTCTATAGTTTGCCTGTGAAAACGTCTTTGAGAACCCGGGTCTTGCCCCAGGGAAAATGTATCAATGGAATTTTTTTTTTTTTAAATGGTCGTTTTTTTTTTCTGGAGCAGTGACGCTGCATCATTAAAATCGCTGCTCCAGAAAAAAATGACAGTTTTTAAAACTTTTTTTTCCACTGCTACATGTCCCCTGGGGCAAGACCCCGGGTTCTCAAAGACGTTTTCCGACAATAAATTGAATATTGGGCTTTAAAATGATCGTTTTTGAATTCGAACGTTCGAGTCCCATAGACATCAATGGGGTTCTAAATGTTCGCGCGAACGGTCGGTCTGTTCGAAGGTTCTGGTGCGAACCAAACGTGCGGGGGGGGGGGGGGGGGTAGTTCGGCTCATCCCTACTTGTTGTCATTGTGCGGCTTTCTACCTGTAATGACTTTTTTTTCTACGTTTCAAATAAGTAATTGTTCTTCTTCACTGAGATGCACTGATGAGGCTGCACTGATGGACACTGATGGACCCAGATGATGCTGCACTGATAAGGTGGCACTGATGAGGCTGTACTGGTGGGCACTGATGATGCTGCACTGATGGGCACTGATAAGGTCGCACTGATGAGGCTGTACTGATGGGCACTGATGAGGCTGCACTGATGGACACTGATGAGGTGGCACTGATAAACTTCACTGATGGGCACTAATGATGCTGCACTAATAAGGTGGCACTGATGAGGCTGTACTAATGGGCACTGATGAGGCTGCACTGGTAAGGTGTACTGCTAGGCGGTACTGATGGCCACTGATATGCTGCACTGATTTTATGTGACACAGTATTATTATTTTTAGGAATTAATAAAAAAAAAAAACACAATATATACCCTACACTGATAGGCACCGATGAGGCCAGACTGATGGGCACTGATGAGGTGGCACTGATAAGCTTCACTGATGGACACTGATGATGCTGCACTAAAAAGGTGGCACTAATAAGGCTGTACTGATGGGCACTGATGAGGCTGCATTGATGGGCACTGATGAGGCTGCACTGATGAGGCTACACTGATGGGCACTGATGAGGCCACACTGATGGGCACTGATGAGGCCACACTGATGGGCACTGATGAGGCTGCATTGATAGACACTGCTGAGGCTGCATTGATGGGCACTGATGAGGCTGCACTGATGGGCACTGAATAGGCTGCACTGATGGGCACTGATGAGGCTGCACTGATGGGCACTGATGAGGCTACACTGATGGGCACTGATGAGGCCACACTGATGGGCACTGATGAGGCCACACTGATGGGCACTGATGAGGCTGCATTGATGGACACTGCTGAGGCTGCATTGATGGGCACTGATGAGGCTGCACTGATGGGCACTGAATAGGCTGCACTGATGGGCACTGAATAGGCTGCACTGATGGGCACTGATGAGGCTACACTGATGGGCACTAAATAGGCTGCACTGATAAGCACTGATGAGGCAGCACTGAAAAGCTGCACTGATTAAGCTGCACTGATTAAATGTACTGATAGGCGGCACTGATATGCTGCACTGATTTTATGTCACACGGTATTTGCGCAGCAGTTATTCAAACGCCATTTTGGAGGGAAATTGGCGTGCACCCCCAATTTGGACATTTTCACTTGTTATACAATCTGTACACTCACTACACAACATTGGAGATACAAAGTGTCATTTCTTCAGTGTTGTCACATGAAAAGATACAAGAAATGTGAGGGGTGTACTTACTTTTGTGGGATACTGTATATACGTATTTCTGTGGTTAAATGTCCTTTTTCTGATGGTGAAGTAACAATGTATGAAGTGATCTGGGAATTGTAACGCACTGGGTTGGGTACCCGGCGGTCACCTGACACCGCACCGCCTGCGATTGGTTGGGCATTGTTCTCAGATATCGGTAGTGAAGCCCCCGGATCACCCTCTGCTGGTCACATGACACACACGCACGTTCTGCTCGTGGTGTTCAGCTGACTGTCATACAGAACATTATAGAGAATCATCACATAGAGGACAATGGGAGAACGTCGCCCGGCTCAGCCAATCACCATCTCCAACAACCTCATCAATCGATTGCGCGTTACGTTACCCTACGGGGGATGGAAGTATCCCCAAAACTTGAATCAAAAATGACAAGATACAAATGAATAGCTCATTAAAAGATAAAATATAAAAAAGAAATTAATTTGCAACAATATTTAGTCAAAAAGATTTCCCCTGCAGTATTTTTTTTTCTGCCACTAGATGTCCTCAGTCTTCCTTCTTATGAGGCCAGGTTGTCCCGGACGAGCCCCCAGCCTGTGACTGGACAGTGAAAGGAGAAGCAGCACAAGACGCTTTTCCTGACTTGTTCATTCCCCGACTTAGTTGGGGTAGGCTGTACACTTTGGTGGGGGTGGGTCAGCCACACCCTGTGACCTTTGACCTCTGGGAACCCGCCTTCTGACCGTTGACCTTTGAGAGAGGTCCCTGTTCCAATTTCTGAGTCCTAGCCTTATTCTTCAATGGGAAACCCTAATCCTAACCCTAACCCCTAGCCCTAAACCCTAACCCCTTAACCCCCTAGCCCTAAACCCTAACCCCTTAGCCTAACCCCCTAACCCCTTAACCCCCTAGCCCTAAACCCTAACCCTTAACCTCGAACCCTAACCCCCTAACTTCTATCGCCTTGTCACTCTGTTCCCTCCTCCTATCAGCATGCCCTTCTGACCTTTGACATTTGGGGGAGGTCCCTGTTCCAATTCCTGAGTCCTAGCCTTATTCTTCAATGGGAAACCCTAATCCTAACCCTAACCCTAACCCCTAGCCCTAAACCCTAACCCCTAACCCCCTAACCCCCTAACCCTAGCCCTAAACCCTAACACCTAACCCCCTAACCCCCTAACCCTAGCCCTAAACCCTAACCCCTTAACCCCTAACCCTAACCCCCCTAACCCCTTAACCCCCTAGCCCTAACCCCTAACCCCCTAACTTCTATCTCCTTGTCACTCTGTTCCCTCCTCCTATCAGCATGCCTCTTGTCAGGACATGAACTGATTGGCTCTTTGTGTTGCTTCTTCCTCGCGCACTCCAGCCCTGCATCTAGGGCCCCGCTCACACTTAAAATGCAGTGTGAGAGAGACTTGCGTTTCCGCGCAGCTTCCCGCATTACAATTGCGATTGCAGGGCTCAGTTCAAGTTAACCACACCCCCAAATGCACGTCATAAACGCATTGCGTCTGCCTGCACTGGATCGCATGGAATGCGATTGTCACACATTTTTTTTTCAGCCCGAAGCGAATGAGGATGAAATCGCACACTGCACAGAACTGCATGGGAACCCCCCCCCCCCCCCTTTTTTTGTAAAGGGTCCGGAGGTCCCCAGGGGCCCGGATGTCAACCCCCTTTTTTTTTCTTTTTTTTTTAAATTAAAGGGCCCAGAGGTCCCCAAGGCCCCGGATGGCAACCCCCCCCCCATTTTTTGGGGGGTTGTCACCAGAACAGGAATAGACGGTAAATCTTCCAATGGGGGGGGGGGGGACACTAGTTCTGTGGACAGCTCACGTTAGGAGGGATTTTCTCCCACTTCCTGTTTTGGCTATGGGACAGGAAGTGACCGAAAATCAACCTAAGTGGACACAGATGCTAAAATGAAAAGTTATAGCGAATCATTATATACAATACAATGGGCGGACGTTATCCGGCTCAGCCAGGTCCGGACTGGCCATAGGGCATATGCCACGGGCCGCAGGTCGCATCTCTGTAATGTACGGGGGGCTGCAATGTAAGGGGGGTCTGTATTGTAGGGGAGTCTGCACTGTAGGGAGGGGGTCTGCACTGTAGGGAGGGGTCTGCACTGTAGGGAGGTCTGTGTAACATGCAGGGGGTGCAGAACTGTTAGGGGGGTGTCTGTGTAACAAACTGTAGGGGGCTGTGTAATGTAAAGGGGTCTAGAGGTGCAGGGTGCTGTGTAATGTAAAGGGGTCCAGAGGTGCAGGGTGCTGTGTAATGTAACGTGATCCAGAGGTGCAGGGTGTTGTGTAATGTAAAGGGGTCCAGAGGTGAAGGGTGCTGTGTAATGTAAAGGGGCCCAGAGGTGAAGGGTGCTGTGTAATGTAAAAGGGGCCCAGAGGTGAAGGGTGCTGTGTAATGTAAAGGGGTCCAGAGGAGCAGGGTGCTGTGTAATGTAAAGGGGCCCAGAGGTGCAGGGTGCTGTGTAATGTAAGGGGGTCCAGAGGTGCAGGGTGTTGTGTAATGTAAAGGGGTCCAGAGGTGCAGGGTGCTGTGTAATGTAAAGGGGTCCAGAGGTGAAGGGTGCTGTGTAATGTAAAGGGGCCCAGAGGTGAAGGGTGCTGTGTAATGTAAAAGGGGTCCAGGGGTGCAGGGTGCTGTGTAATGTAAAGTGGTCCAGAGGTGCAGGGTGCTGTGTAATGTAAAGGGGTCCAGAGGTGCAGGGTGCTGTGTAATGTAAAGGGGCCCAGAGGTGCAGGGTGCTGTGTAATGTAAAGGGGCCCAGAGGTGCAGGGTGCTGTGTAATGTAAAGGGGCCCAGAGGTGCAAGGTGCTGTGTAATGTAAAGGGGCCCAGAGGTGAAGGGTGCTGTGTAATGTAAAAGGGGTCCAGGGGTGCAGGGTGCTGTGTAATGTAAAGTGGTCCAGAGATGCAGGGTGCTGTGTAATGTAAAGGGGTCCAGAGGAGCAGGGTGCTGTGTAATGTAAAGGGGCCCAGAGGTGAAGGGTGCTGTGTAATGTAAAGGGGTCCAGGGGTGCAGGGTGCTGTGTAATGTAAAGTGGTCCAGAGATGCAGGGTGCTGTGTAATGTAAAGGGGTCCAGAGGTGCAGGGTACTGTGTAACGTAAAAGGGTCCAGAGGTGCAGGGTGCTGTGTAATGTAAAGGGGTCCATGGGTGCAGGGTGCTGTGTAATGTAAAGGGGCCCAGAGGTGCAGGGTGCTGTGTAATGTAAAGGGGTCCAGAGGTGCAGGGTGCTGTGTAATGTAAAGGGGTCCAGAGGTGCAGGGTACTGTGTAATGTAAAAGGGTCCAGAGGTGCAGGGTGCTGTGTAATGTAAAGGGGTCCAGAGGTGCAGGGTGCTGTGTAATGTAAAGGGGTCCAGAGGTGCAGGGTGCTGTGTAATGTAAAGGGGTCCAGAGGTGCAGGGTGCTGTGTAATGTAAAGGGGTCCAGAGGTACAGAGGCTGTGTAATGTAAAGGGGTCCAGAGGTGTAGGGTGCTGTGTAATGTAAAGGGGTCCAGAGGTGCAGGGTGCTGGAACCCCACATCCTATCGTTAACCGCTGCCGCAAAGTGCCACCGCCACGCCCCCCCCCTCCCCCCTGGGCTGCTCAGTCTAAAATGCCCGGGGGGATCTTATTTTTTGTCCCAGTCCGGGCCTGGGCTCAGCCAATCACCATTTCTAACAACCTCATCAATAGATTACACATTAAGTTGCCCTCGGGAGTAGGATATCCACAAGTATCCCCAAAACTTAAAGCAAAAATTTACAAGAAAAAAACAAGATAAAAACGAATGGCTCATTAGAAGATCAAATAAAAAACAGCATTTGCAACAAGAGAATTCCCCTGCAGTACTTTTTTTCTGCCACTAGATGTCCTCAGTCTGATGGCCATCGTCATTATTCAACCCTTTCCCTGTGAGGCAAGGTTGTCCCGGACGAGCCCCCCCACCGCCCCCCAGCCTATGATTGGACAGTGAAAGGAGAAGCAGCACAGTGATGAGCTCATCTCTATGTCACTCTGTTCACTCCTCCTATCAGCATTCCACTGTTCAGGACATGAACTGATTGGCTATGGGGCAGGAACTGACGGGAAATCCCCCTAAGGGGGACACAGAAGCTAAAATAAAAAAGTTTTAAGCCTTCCTTACACTCGGTTCAACCTATATAGGAATCGGATGTGTTTTTTAATCGCATCCGATTCGCCCAGCATCAGGGCTGTCCTAATGAGAGGACACACCTGGGCACTGCCCAGGGGCCCCAGCTGCATTGGGGCCCTGCACTTTCCCCAAAGCAGCTGGTCCTTGAGCCCACGCTGCCCCGAAATTGGGGGCCCCCCATGATGGCACTGAGAGTGATAGACACACAGGGGGGGCAGTCTGCCTCCTACCTACTTGATGTCAGTTTACCTTCATTGTCATCATTGTAGGGGCCCCCAGAGCATTACTTTGCCCCAGGGGCCCATGATGCGAACCGGGCTTTCCTTTCAATGGAGCCGGTCCACACATGTCTGGGGCCACGTAGGGTGGCCACTTCACCCCTTTAAACCCGAACACATAAGAATTACACGGGTTCTGTGGCTGATTAAGGTGGTAATTAAACTCACTTGGTGCCTTATCTTCATTAAATTAGCCCCCCCCCCCCCCGGACTCCGTGTGACTTAAAAAAAACGTTGCTTGGTACTCACAGGTGCAGCGCAGGCTCTTGCGGTAGATGCCCCAGATGAATTCCCCGCACAGGTCGCACCAGGTGTACTGCGTGTGGGAGGCGGGCTGGAAGTAGTGCCCCTCGCCCACCTTCCCCGCGGGGAGGCTGTCCCCCGGCCCGGCGCCCCCTCTCCTCCGTAGGCTCCTCTGCAGGATGGCGGGGGCTCTGCCGGGGGGGATCCGCACCGCGTTGGTCCTCTCCAGCCGGTGGCCCGCTTTGGGGCTGCGGGTCAGGTCCAGCCCGTCGCAGGGGTCCAAAGTTTTCAGTTCGATCATTTCAAAGGTAGAGCCTTGTGACCACATCCCAGGGGCAGAGGAGAGGGGGAGGGGGGGGCGATGTGGTCACGGCGGCGGCGGCGGGACGGGTAATCGCTGACCTCTGAACTCTTGTCCTCCGTAGCCTCCTCTGTGCCGCTCTTTCCTCTCTCGTGCTGCAAATGACTGACTGTCCTCCCCCCTCCTCTGCCTCCCTCCCTCCTTCTTATTTTTTCAGATTTTGGCTTCCTTCCTCCCTCTCATCTTCCGTCACTCCTCTTCTCTTCTTTCTCTCTTCTTCGGTTGTCACCAGGAAACTTTCTGTGAGCCCGTCCGGCGGTGACTGCCCCTTTGTGTGCGCCGGCTTCTTGTGGCCTCTTCATCGGTGGGTGTATCCCGGCCGCTGACACACGAGAAAACTGACAGCAAGAATTCGCCGTCCTCCTTCTTCTGTCCTCATCTTCTCTGCTGACTTCTCCGCCGTCCTCCTTCTTCTGTCCCGACTTCTCTGCCGTCCTCCTTCTATCCTCAACTTCTCTGCTGACTTCTCCGCCGCCCTCCTTCTTCTGTCCCGACTTCTCTGCCGTCCTCCTTCTTCTGTCCTCAACTTCTCTGCTGACTTCTCCGCCGTCCTCCTTCTTCTGTCCCGACTTCTCTGCCGTCCTCCTTCTTCTGTCCTCAACTTCTCTGCTGACTTCTCTGCCGTCCTCCTTCTTCTGTCCTCGACTTCTCTGCTGACTTCTCCGCCGTCCTCCTTCTTCTGTCCTCAACTTCTCTGCCGTCCTCCTTCTTCTGTCCCGACTTCTCTGCCGTCCTCCTTCTGTCCTCAACTTCTCTGCTGACTTCTCCGCCGTCCTCCTTCTTCTGTCCCGACTTCTCTGCCGTCCTCCTTCTTCTGTCCTCAACTTCTCTGCTGACTTCTCCGCCGTCCTCCTTCTTCTGTCCCGACTTCTCTGCCGTCCTCCTTCTTCTGTCCTCAACTTCTCTGCTGACTTCTCTGCCGTCCTCCTTCTTCTGTCCTCGACTTCTCTGCTGACTTCTCCGCCGTCCTCCTTCTTCTGTCCTCAACTTCTCTGCCGTCCTCCTTCTTCTGTCCCCGACTTCTCTGCCGTCCTCCTTCTTCTGTCCCCGACTTCTCTGCCGTCCTCCTTCTTCTGTCCCTGACTTCTCCGCCGTCCTCCTTCTTCTGTCCCTGACTTCTCCGCCGTCCTCCTTCTTCTGTCCCCGACTTCTCTGCTGTCCTCCTTCTTCTGTCCCCGACTTCTCTGCCGTCCTCCTTCTTCTGTCCCCGACTTCTCTGCCGTCCTCCTTCTTCTGTCCCCGACTTCTCTGCCGTCCTCCTTCTTCTGTCCCTGACTTCTCCGCCGTCCTGCTTCTTCTGTCCTCGACTTCTCTGCCGTCCTCCTTCTTCTGTCCCGACTTCTCTGCCGTCCTCCTTCTGTCCTCAACTTCTCTGCTGACTTCTCCGCCGTCCTCCTTCTTCTCTGCTGACTTCTCTGCCGTCCTCCTTCTTCTGTCCTCAACTTCTCTGCTGACTTCTCTGCCGTCCTCCTTCTTCTGTCCTCGACTTCTCTGCTGACTTCTCTGCCGTCCTCCTTCTTCTGTCCCCGACTTCTCTGCCGTCCTCCTTCTTCTGTCCCCGACTTCTCTGCCGTCCTCCTTCTTCTGTCCCTGACTTCTCCGCCGTCCTGCTTCTTCTGTCCTCGACTTCTCTGCCGTCCTCCTTCTTCTGTCCCGACTTCTCTGCCGTCCTCCTTCTGTCCTCAACTTCTCTGCTGACTTCTCCGCCGTCCTCCTTCTTCTCTGCTGACTTCTCTGCCGTCCTCCTTCTTCTGTCCTCAACTTCTCTGCTGACTTCTCTGCCGTCCTCCTTCTTCTGTCCTCGACTTCTCTGCTGACTTCTCTGCCGTCCTCCTTCTTCTGTCCCTGACTTCTCCGCCGTCCTGCTTCTTCTGTCCTCGACTTCTCTGCCGTCCTCCTTCTTCTGTCCCGACTTCTCTGCCGTCCTCCTTCTGTCCTCAACTTCTCTGCTGACTTCTCCGCCGTCCTCCTTCTTCTCTGCTGACTTCTCTGCCGTCCTCCTTCTTCTGTCCTCAACTTCTCTGCTGACTTCTCTGCCGTCCTCCTTCTTCTGTCCTCGACTTCTCTGCTGACTTCTCCGCCGTCCTCCTTCTTCTGTCCCGACTTCTCCGCCGTCCTCCTTCTTCTGTCCCGACTTCTCTGCCGTCCTCCTTCTTCTGTCCCCGACTTCTCTGCCGTCCTCCTTCTTCTGTCCCCGACTTCTCTGCCGTCCTCCTTCTTCTGTCCCTGACTTCTCCACCGTCCTTCTTCTTCTGTCCCCGACTTCTCTGCTGTCCTCCTTCTTCTGTCCCCGACTTCTCCGCCGTCCTCCTTCTTCTGTCCCCGACTTCTCTGCCGTCCTCCTTCTTCTGTCCTCGACTTCTCTGCTGACTTCTCTGCCGTCCTCCTTCTTCTGTCCCTGACTTCTCCGCCGTCCTGCTTCTTCTGTCCTCGACTTCTCTGCCGTCCTCCTTCTTCTGTCCCGACTTCTCTGCCGTCCTCCTTCTTCTGTCCTCAACTTCTCTGCTGACTTCTCTGCCGTCCTCCTTCTTCTGTCCTCGACTTCTCTGCTGACTTCTCCGCCGTCCTCCTTCTTCTGTCCCGACTTCTCCGCCGTCCTCCTTCTTCTGTCCCGACTTCTCTGCCGTCCTCCTTCTTCTGTCCCCGACTTCTCTGCCGTCCTCCTTCTTCTGTCCCCGACTTCTCTGCCGTCCTCCTTCTTCTGTCCCTGACTTCTCCACCGTCCTTCTTCTTCTGTCCCCGACTTCTCTGCTGTCCTCCTTCTTCTGTCCCCGACTTCTCCGCCGTCCTCCTTCTTCTGTCCCCGACTTCTCTGCTGTCCTCCTTCTTCTGTCCCCGACTTCTCCGCCGTCCTCCTTCTTCTGTCCCCGACTTCTCTGCTGTCCTCCTTCTTCTGTCCCCGACTTCTCTGCCGTCCTCCTTCTTCTGTCCCCGACTTCTCTGCCGTCCTCCTTCTTCTGTCCCTGACTTCTCCACCGTCCTCCTTCTTCTGTCCCCGACTTCTCTGCTGTCCTCCTTCTTCTGTCCCCGACTTCTCCGCCGTCCTCCTTCTTCTGTCCCCGACTTCTCTGCTGTCCTCCTTCTTCTGTCCCCGACTTCTCTGCCGTCCTCCTTCTTCTGTCCCTGACTTCTCCGCCGTCCTCCTTCTTCTGTCCTCGACTTCTCTGCCGTCCTCCTTCTTCTGTCCCGACTTCTCTGCCGTCCTCCTTCTTCTGTCCCGACTTCTCTGCCGTCCTCCTTCTTCTGTCCCTGACTTCTCCACCGTCCTCCTTCTTCTGTCCCCGACTTCTCTGCTGTCCTCCTTCTTCTGTCCCCGACTTCTCTGCTGTCCTCCTTCTTCTGTCCTCGACTTCTCTGCCGTCCTCCTTTTTCTGTTTGTAATCTATGCATTAAGGTATAAAACCTCCCAGACCCCCCCCCCCCCCTTACTTACCTGAACACGAAGCAGCCATTGGCTCCCGCTGCTGTCAATCTAATTCAGTGACACGGGAGCCGGGGGGCCCCCGAGTCCTGCTGTTCGTGTTAATGGACCAGTGTTGGTTTGAGTGACTCCCGTTCCCTTCCTTTTTTTCCCCTTGGGCCAGATTCTCATAGTTTTACGTTTTTTCGTCGTAGCGTAGCGTATCCCATTTACGCTACGCCTCCGCACTTTTTACGGTCAAGTGCTGTATTCTAAAAGCATTTGCTCCGTAATAAATGGGCCGGCGTAAGGCCGCGTAATTCAAAGTAGGAAGGAGGTGGGCGTGCTGTATTTAAATTAAGCGCGCCCCCGCGCCGAACGAACTGCGCATGCGCCGGCCATAAACGTAGCCCACTGCGCATGCTCCATAGTACGCCGCAAATACATTGATTTTGACGTCAACGTAATTAAAGCAAAGCCCTATTCGCAACAAGTTACGTAAACGACGTAAACAATGGAAAAACACGACGCTGTCCCGACGTCCATACTTAACATGGTGTACGCCGGACCTACACAAGGTTACCCCTCATATAGCAGGGGTAACCTTACGCTTACGCAAACAAAGTAAAATACGTTTGGGAATCGGCGTATCAGGCTCATTTGCATATTCGACGCAGAAATCGACGGGAACGCCACCTAGCGGCCAAGCGTAACGTTGCAACTTAGATCCGACGGAGTAAGTGACTTACGCCAGTCGGATCTACGCCAAATCTATGCGTTACTGATTCTAAAAATAAGTCACATAGATACCCGGGCGGAAAAACAGAGATACGACGGCGTATATGGAGCTACGTCGTCGTATCTCTTACAAGAATCTGGCCCATTGTCTTTATCTTTAGAGATTCATGTTTACCTCTCCTGAGGAAGCGAGTCCATGCCTCACGAAACGCGTAGAGAGAATCAGTACAGATTACTTACTCCATTGGAAGTTTAATTCAACATGTGATTTACTCAGTGATGGTTATGCATGTACACTTATATTTGTTAACTAAGTATGACAATACGGTTTTAAATGTTTGTAATATTTGCATTTTGTAATAACATTTCTTGTATTTTTTTTTACATTTTTGGCTGTGCCTCGTTATTGGGCAATTGTCTTTTTGTGCATTTTTTTCCCCTACTGACTGTTTTTTATTAGTTTTGCATTTGGCGAGGGTCAGTGTCACTACTGGTAGCACAAGGCGATACTTGGACCCTATAGAGGTGGCACAAGCCGTCCAACTCCTCCAGGATGGCAAATCAATAAGTGTCATTGCCAGAAGGTTTGCCGTGTCTGCCGGCACAATCTCAAGAGCATGGAGGAGATTCCAGGAGACAGGGAGTTCCTATAGGAGAGCTGGACAGAGCCGTAGAAGGTCCTTAACCCATCAGCAGGACCGGTATCTGCTCCTTTGTGTAAGGAGGAACAGGATGAGCCCTGCCAGAGCCCTACAAAATGAACTCCAGCAGGCCACCAGTGTGAATGTCTCTGACCGACCAATCAGAAACAGACTTCATGGGGGTGGGCTGAGGGCCCGACATCCTCTAGTGGGTTCTGTGCTCACTGCCGGACACTGTGGAGCTCGATTGGCATTTTCCATTAAACACCAGAATTGGCAGGTCCGCCACTGGTGCCCCATGCTTTTCACAGATGAGAGCAGGTTCACCCTGAGCATATGTGACAGACGTGAAAGGGTCTGGAGAAGCCGCAGAGAACTTTATGCCGCCTGTAACATCGTTCAGCATGACCGGTTTGGTGGTGGGTCAGTGATGGTCTGGGGAGGCATATCTATGGAGGACGCACAGACTTCTACAGGCTACACAATGCCACCCTGACTGCCATTAGGTATCAGGATGAAATACTTGGACCCATTCTCAGACCCTACGCTGGTGCAGTGGGTCCTGGGTTCCTCCTGGTGCACGAAAATGCCCGGCCTCATGTGGTGAGAGCATGCAGCCAGTTCCTGGAGGATGAAGAATTACCTCAGGGACATTATGTTTCCAGTCCATCGGGTGCCGCCCGCCGGGTTGCACCTCAGTCTGTTCAGGAGCTCAGTGATGCTCTGGTCCAGATCTGGGAGGAAATACCCCTGGACACCATCCGTTGTCTCATTAGGAGCATGCCCCCAACATTGTCAGGCATGCATACAAGCACTTGGAGGGGGGGGCATAGAAACTACTGAGGACCATTTTGAGTTGCTGCAATGAAATTTCAGCAAAATGGACGAGTTTGCTGTATAATTTTTTCACTTTTATTTTTGGGGTGTCTTAGAACTGAGCCCTCTGTAGGTGGATAGATTTTAATTTCCATCAAATGATGTGCCATCCTTTCATTCCTAACACATTACCCAGTCCATACCAGTATAGATCCTAACACATTACCCAGTCCATACCAGTATAGATCCCAGTCAATACCAGTATAGATACCAACACATTACCCAGTTCATACCAGTATAGACCCTAACACATCACCCAGTCCATACCAGTATAGATCCTAACACATTACCCAGTCCATACCAGTATAGACCCTAACACATTACCCAGTCCATACCAGTATAGATCCCAACACATTACCCAGTCCATACCAGTATAGACCCTAACACAATACCCAGTCCATACCAGTATAGACCCTAACACAATACCCAGTCCATACCAGTATAGATCCTAACACATTACCCAGTCCATACTAGTATAGATCCCAGTCCATACCAGTATAGACCCTAACACATTACCCAGTCCATACTAGTATAGATCCCAGTCCATACCAGTATAGACCCTAACACAATACCCAGTCCATACCAGTATAGATCCTAACACATTACCCAGTCCATACTAGTATAGATCCCAGTCCATACCAGTATAGACCCTAACACATCACCCAGTCCATACCAGTATAGATCCTAACACATCACCCAGTCCATACCAGTATAGATCCCAACACATTACCCAGTCCATACCAGAATAGACCCTAACACATTACCCAGTCCATACCAGTATAGACCCTAACACATTACCCAGTCCATACCAGTATAGACCCTAACACATTACCCAGTCCATACCAGTATAGACCCTAACACAATACCCAGTCCATACCAGTATAGACCCTAACACAATACCCAGTCCATACCAGTATAGATCCTAACACATTACCCAGTCCATACTAGTAAAGATCCCAGTCCATACCAGTATAGACCCTAACACATCACCCAGTCCATACCAGTATAGACCCTAACACATCACCCAGTCCATACCAGTATAGATCCCAACACATTACCCAGTCCATACCAGTATAGACCCTAACACATTACCCAGTCCATACCAGTATAGACCCTAACACATTACCCAGTCCATACCAGTATAGACCCTAACACAATACCCAGTCCATACCAGTAAAGATACCAACACATTACCCAGTCCATACCAGTAGATCCCAACACATTACCCAGTCCATACAAGTAGATCCTAACACATTACTGAGTCCATACCAGTATAGATCTTAACACATTACCCAGTCCATACCAGTATAGATATCCAGCATGATATTTTTCCCCATTGAGATCTGATGTGTTTTCAAAGCCTTCCTTTATTATTTTGCAAAGTGTATTACCAATGTATCAAACTCAGACTTAATAATGTATCTAACTAAATTGCAACAATTAATCACAATTAAAAATAGTGGAATATATATATATATATATATATATATACAGTGGAACCTTGGATTATGAGCATAATCCGTTCCAGGAGAATGCTTGTAATCCAAAGCACTCGCATATCAAAGCAAGTTTCCCCATAGAAGTCAATGGAAAAGAAGATAATTTGTTCCGCATTGACTTCTATGGCATGCAATACCGCATGTGGCCAGATGTGGGGGGCGCCAGAGAGCTTTGAAAATACTCGGGGACAGCTCTGCTGATCTCAGAAACCCTCGGAAAGGTTTGGAAACCCTCGGGAACGGAGTATTTCAGAGTGTTTCTGTGTATTTCCGAACGGCTCCGAACCATTCCGAGTGTCACCAGCGCCCCCGCACCTCTGGCCAAATGCGGTACTGCACGCCCCATTAGCTTGAATTCTGCTCGGTTTGCGAGTCAGGATTAATTTTAAAAAAAGTTGCTCGTTAACCGTGTTATTCGTAAACCGAGGTTCCACTGTATTCTTTATTTATGCAGAAAATATAAAATTGCAACACATGGTTGTAACTGATCAGAATATTAAGTTCTCAGCTTGTAACAAAGTATCAAATTCCGAAGAAGCGGGAGGGAGAAGTGTAAGCTTTGCTTTGACTGACTTTTTAGGATTTCTGGCCCAGAACGGTTATCCCGGCCGCGTGGAATCCCAACAGCTGCGCGTTCTCCGGGAGGATAAAGTGGCGGCAACTCCCGGAATCTCATCCAAATCTCTTTTGCCAAGTCAGGACAAAGGAAAACCAAAACTGGGCCGGGGGGGCGCCCCAGCCAGGGGTGATCTGACCAAAGTTGTGTTGGGGAAAGTGCTTGGTGAGATGGAAAATGAGGAGAACCGGGCGACGTCTGCAGGCTCAGCGTCCAGATAAAGAGGGAGGGAGCCGCAGAGGAGATAAAATGTGTTTTCTATCATCTCTTCTTCCCAGGAAGGTAAAATCTACGCAGGAAGGATTCCGTGTCACAGCCCTGAGATTCAGATTACACTCCAGAGGATGAAAATATTTCTTTTATGCCAAAAATTTCCTCCAACCTGATTGTCCAGCCGCAGAGCTTGCGGCGGCCCGGGTTCACCCCCAGACTCATTACACACCTCGCTGCCTGAGGACAGCGCTCTGAAAAGAGACACGTTGTGTTCCTGACTTCTTCTAAATCGCATTCCTTCGACTTGCCGCTCCATTCAAGTTAATTTAAAACAAATTACTAAAATCTCAGAGAAGCTTTAACATGTTAACATTGTTGTGTGCGCAGACTATTGTATGAGGCTGGATTCACATCTATGCAGTTTTAGTGCTTTTTGCATTTTGCAGATTTGCGCTCCAGTCCATATAACTTGGTTTCCCATGGAACACGTTCTGTAGAGAAAATCTGCAAAATGCAAAAAGCGCAAAAAATGCCATAAGTGTGAATCCAGCCTTAGGGTGTGTAGCCCAAAACACAAACACTCATACGTGTAGGACGGTATGTGTGGGTATATATATATATATATCTATATATATTTATAAATATTGTATATACACACATAAATACTCTATTTTAAAGAAATGTAAACAAACATTTTGAAATTTATAAAAACATTTTTTAATGTTTTAATACATTTTACATCTTATGGCAGAGCAGGTCAGAGGAAGGGGGAGAAAGAAAGGGTGAGTAAGAGAGAGAGAGAGGGGAGGATAAGAGGGAGGGAGAAGGGAGAGAGGGGGTGAGAGAGAGGGAAATAGGGGTGAGAGAGAGGGGGTGAGAGAGAGGGAAATAGGGCGTGAGAGAGAGGGAAATAGGGGGTGAGAGAGAGGGAAATAGGGGGTGAGAGAGAGGGGGTGAGAGGGAGGGAGAAGGGTGAGAGGGGAGGGAGAAGATAGAGAGGGGGCGAGAGGGCAGGAGAAGGGTGAGAGGGAGGGAGAGAGGGGGTGAGAGGGAGGGAGAGAGTGAGAGGGAGGGAGAAGGGAGAGAGGGGGTGAGAGGGAGGGAGAAGGTTGAGAGGGAGGGAGAGAGGGAGGGAGAAGGGAGAGAGGGTGAGAGAGGGAGAAAGAAGGGTGAGAGAGGGAGGGAGAAGGGTGAGAGGGGGTCAGAGGGAGGGAGAAGGGAGAGAGGGGTGAGAGGGAGGGAGAAGGGAGAGAGGAGGTGAGAGGGAGGGAGAAGGGTGAGGGGGGGTGAGAGAGGGGGAGAGAAAAAAGGGGTGAGAAATAGAGGGAGAAGGGAGAGGGGGATGAGAGGGGGGATGAGAGGGAGGGTGAGAGGGGGAGAGTAAGAGGGGGGGGGGTAAGAGAAAGGGGAGAGAGAGAAGGGGAGGAGGGGCAGAGAGGGAGAAGGAAAAGAGAGGGAGAAAAAAAGAGAGGGGGTGAGAAAGAGAGGAGGTGAGAGAGGGAGGGGAAGAGAGGAAATACACACAAAAATACTCTCTTTCAAAGAAATGTAAACAAACATTTTGAAATGTATAAAAAGTGTTTTTAATGATTTAATACATTTTACATCTTATGGCAGAGCAGGTCAGAAGGCGGGGGGTGGGAGAAAGAAAGGGTGGGTGAGAAAGGGAGGGGAGGGTAAGAGAGAGAGATAGAGCGAGAAGGAGGGTGAGACAGAGGGAGAAGGGAGAGAGGGGGTGAGAGAGAGGGGGGAGAAAAAGAGTGGGGTAAGAGAAAGGGGGTGACAAAGAGAGGGAAAATGGAGGAAGAGGAAGAAGGGAGAGAGGGGATGAGAAAGAGATGGTCAGAGAGAGCGAGAAAGAGAGAGGGGCAGATAGGGAGAAGGAAGAGAGAGAAGGGAGAGAGTGGGCTAGAGGAAAGAGGGGAGATTTAGAGAAAGAGAGAGGGGGTGAGAGAGAGGGGGGGTGAGAGAGAGATGAAGGATACACTGGATGGCGCTAGTGCAAGGGGCGCATCCAAAGTTATTCCCAATCTTTCTAAATTTGCAGCTTTCACCCCCGGTGATCCTGACATGGGAGATCCTATTCAGACACTTCCTTCCTGTTATAGGGTGACAACACTCTGTCCCTGTGCCCTGATTGTGCTCCTGCGTTGTCACCTGTCACATGGGTTTCTAATGGGGGCACTAAGCAGCCTTGCCGACACACAGAGAGCACAAATGAGAGACAAACTGGACGGCAGGGGGTCAGATACCAGCAATGTGGTGCAGAGAGTGCAGGGGGGCTCAGTGCTCAGTGAGGTATAACTGTAGCAGTCTCTGACACAAAGCAGGATCTCAGGTAACACAGCAGCTCTTTGGTGTAACAGGAGAGTCTCTACTACGGAGTAGCAGTCTCAGGTCATGTGACAGCCGTCTCAGAGGATGTGACAATTCTGTTGATGTGACATAGCAGTCTCAGGTAACATGGCAGACTTCTGATGTAACATGAGAATCTCTATTACAGTGCGATAGTCTAAGACCACCCAGCGGGGGTCTCCAAACTTCGGCCCTCCAGTTGTTCAGGAACTACAATTCCCATCGTGCCCAATCATGTCTGTGAATGTCAAAGGTTAACGATGTCTCATGGGACATGTACAGTAGTTCCTCAACAGCTGGAGGGCCATAGTTTGGAGATCCCCCAAGGGAATGAGAAAGCCTTCTCACAACATAGCAGCTCTCTGATGTAACATAGCAGTCTCTGGTAACATGACGGCTCTCTGAAGTAACATAGCGGTCTCTGGTAACATGACATATTTATATATACTGTACACACATAAATACTCTCTTTGAAAGAAATGTAAACAAACATTTTGAAATGTATAATTTTTTTTTTAATGTTTTAATACATTTTACATCTTATGGCAGAGCAGGTCCGAGGGAGGGGGTGAGAGAAAAAAAGGGCGGGTGAGAAAGAGAGGGGAGGGTAAGAGAGAGGGGAGAGAGGGAGGGAGAAGGGAGAGAGGGGGTGACAGGGGTGGTGATAGAGAGGGAGGGGAGGGTGAGAGAGAGAAGGGAGAGAGGGGTGAGAAAGAGGGGGGAAGGGGGTAAGAGAGAAAGGGAGAAGGGAGAGAGAGGGAGGGAGAAGGGAGAGAGGGGGTGAGAGGGGATGAGCGAGCGGGAGAATAAAGGGGGGAATGGGGTGAGAAAGAGAGGGAGAATGGAGAGAGGGGGTGAGAGGGAGGGAGAAGGGAGAGAGGGGATGAGAGGGGGTGAGAGAGCGGGAGAGAAAAGGGGGGGAATGGGGTGAGAAAGAGAGGGAGAAGGGAGAGAGGGGATGAGAGGGGATGAGAGAGCGGGAGAGAAAAGGGGGGGAATGAAGTGAGAAAGAGAGGGAGAAGGGAGAGAGGGGGTGAGAGGGAGGGAGAAGGGATGAGAGGGGATGAGAGGGGGTGAGAGGGAGGAAGAAGGAAGAAGGGAGAGAGGGGTTGAGAGAGAAGGGGAGGGAAAGAAAGAGTGAGAGAAGGGAGAGAAAAAGGGTGTGTGAGAGAGAGGAAGAGGGAAGAGAGGAGGTTGAGAGAGAGGGGGGAGAGAAAGAGGGGGGGAGGGGGTGAGAAGGGAGGGAGAAGGGAGAGAAGGGATGAGAGGGGGTTAGAGGGAGGAAGAAGGGAGAGAGGGGTGAGAGAGAGGGGTGAGAGAAAGAGGGGGCGAGAGAGAGGGGAAAGAGAAAGAGGGGGAGAACGAGGGGGTGAGAGAGAGGGGAAGAGAGGAGAAAGGGGGTTGAGAGGGGGGTCGACATAGAGAAGGGGATTTGGAAAGAGAGGGGGTGAGAGAGAGGGGAAAGAGAGGAAGAAGGGAGAAAGGCGGTGAGAAAGAGAGGGTGTGAGAGAGAGAGAGGGAGAAGGAAAAGAGAGGGCGAGAGAGAAGGGAAAGAGAGGAAGAAGGGAGAGAGGGGGAGGGGGCAGAGAGGGAGATGGAAAAGAGAGGGAGAAGGGAGAAAGGGGGTGATAAACAAGCCAGTTTCAAAAGCAAATTGTGGGTTGGGTGTGAATCTACATTAAAAGCCCCCCCCACACATCTTTAGATCAGACCTCCATCTGACCTCCAATGGCCTCCCTTGAGATGCCACCCATCAGATGCTGCCTATGTGATCTTCAGGAAATGTTGCTCGGGTGCCCCCGGCCCCCCCGTCCCCCCGTCTGGTCCCTCTGGGATTTCCACCTCCCTGTTTCCTCCTCTTTGAATTCAGTTTCCGGACACTTCATGTTATGGGGCCGACATCCCTTCTAATCACCTGCCAGCTGAGCTGACTCTCCAGCCCGGTATGTTGGAGACAATGGAGGGAGAATATAATCGGCCCACACGCTATTCTTCTATATATCTCACTTCTCATCTCAGTAAATGATCCTTTCCCGGCTTCTCTGCCAGGTGACCCGGATAAGGGGGGGGGAGGGGGGTCCACCAGAAACTGCGCTAATTCAAAAACCATTCATAACCCAAACAGCGCTTGTCTGAGTGTAGACGACGTGGATCGGCCTTTCCCAACCTTCCCACCGAGACAAACCCTTTATATAATCTGCAGGTCCTAAAGAGTCCCTGATAAAAAAAAATCATTATAATTTCATCTCACGGTAAATTCGTGTGATTAGTAAATTTTAGAAATAAGTGAAATGACCAGAAAAGACCAATAGTAAAAATTCTAATGCAACCTTACATTGGTGGAAAAGGCCACCACATACATTCGTGGTCAATGGAAAAGTGCAACCTGCTTATATGGGAGGTCAAGGGATAGCCCCTTGTATTGGTGGTCAGTGGAAAAAACAACCCCCTTCCATTGGTGACCAATTGAAATGGCCATCCATTTACATTGGTGGTCAGTGGAAAAGGTCACCCCCTTTGGATTAGTGGTAAGTGAAACAAAAAATAACCCCCTTCCATCGTTCATAGGTCAAATGTCAATTAGGGCTAGGGTTGGAACTTAGGGTTAGGGTCAGGGCCAGGGTTAGGGGTAAGGGGGTAGGGTTAGGGGGTTAGGGGTAGGGTCAGGGATAGAGTCTAGGACTCAGGAATTGGAACACTTTGCAGCGGCGGTTAATGATGGGATGTGGGGTTTCAGCACCTTGCATCTCTGGACCCCTTTACATTACATAGCACCCTGCACCTCTGGGCCCCTTTACATTACACAGAACCCTTCACCTCTGGACCCCTTTACATTACACAGCACCCTGCACCTCTGGGCCCCTTTACATTACACAGCACCCTTAACCTCTGGACTCCTTTACATTACACAGCACCTTGCACCCCTGGACCCCTTTACATTACACAGCACCCTGCACCTCTGGGCCCCTTTACATTACACAGCACCCTGCACCTCTGGGCCCCTTTACATTACACAGCGCCCTGCACCTCTGGGCCCCTTTACATTACACAGCGCCCTGCACCTCTGGGCCCCTTTACATTACACAGCGCCCTGCACCTCTGGGCCCCTTTACATTACACAGCACCCTGCAGCTCTGGGCCCCTTTACATTACACAGCACCCTGCACCTCTGGGCCCCTTTACATTACACAGCACCCTGCAGCTCTGGGCCCCTTTACATTACACAGCACCCTGCACCTCTGGACCCCTTTACATTAAACAGCACCTTGCACCTCTGGACCCCTTTACATTACACAGCGCCCTGCAGCTCTGGACCCTTTTACATTGCACAGTGCCCTGCAGCTCTGGACCCTTTTACATTGCACAGCACCCTGCACCTCTGGACCACTTTACATTACACAGCCCCCCACAGTTTGTTACACAGACACCCCCCTAACAGTTCTGGACCCCCTGCATGTTACACAGACCTCCCTACAGTGCAGACCCCCCTTCTACAGAACAGACCCCCCTCCCTACAGTACAGACCCCCTCCCTACAGTGCAGACCCCCTACCTACAGTACAGATCCCCTCTACAATACAGAGCCCCCCTACAATACAGAGACATGACCTGCGGGCCGCCATGGCCCAACGGGCATATGCCCGGTATACACTATGGCCAGTCCGGGCCTGCTGTGTTTTGCACCACAGTCATCTGCAATTGTTATATTGCTCATCCAGAGGTGGCAGATCACTGCGATACGGAGTGCAGCTTGTGTGAGTCATGTGCAATCCCCCCTCTGCTATCTCTGCGAGCGTCACTGCGGCCGCCACATCCTCCAGTGCTGCGAATAACTGTCGGTTGCAGGAAACCACATTGAGCGATTACCGCGCCACCTTCACAGGTTACAGACGCCGAGCCTCATTTATCATAATGAATAAAACATTCCCAGAATCCACCTCTGCTACTCAGCAGCACCGACCTTCTCCTCGGGTAGACAAAGGTGTCCCATGTCTGTAGATACTTGTGGAAGCCACAAACCAACAACGAGGTGACAACAATGTCCATGGCCGGGGTGAGGACCTCTGTGGAGAGGACCAGTCTGGTATGCTGGGCATATAACCCGTGGACCACCAATGTAAAGTCGATCGATATAGAATCGGGTCGGATATTTTCTCTGTCTGAAAACCTTTAATAAATACTTATTGAACCTAGAATCGGGTCGGACCTTTTTTTTTGCCTCGGCACCCTTCTTAGCCCAAAACAGTGGCGGTGCGTCCATAAAGGGCGCATGGGCGCTGCCCCCTCTCTCCTGGCACCGCTTTATCATCATAGATAGAGTCATGCATTGCATGACTCTCTATGGTCGCCGCTGACACCCCCTATTCAGGTGTCCGGACCCTTTTCGGGCGCCGGGCACCTGAATTACAGCGGCAGGGGTGCTTTTTTGGAAGCGCCTGATTGGAGCCGTAGGCTCTAATAGGCGCCACAAAATGTGAACAACTGGCGCCATGCTGGCCGCTCGCTGAAGGAATTTGCTTTGCCAACGCTGAATCCGCCTCTCAGCCAATCAGGTTGCCGGGTCTGTTGCCGGTCACCTGATTGGCTGAAACATCAGGCGCTGTGATTGGACACCTGGGAGAGGAGGGAAGAAGACATGGAGGACATGCAGAAGACCGGCCGCTGACCCACTGCGAGACAGGTAAGTGCAGGCAGCATCTGATTGGGCACAGTAGCGGCAATTGATGGGCACACTGGCGGCATCTGATTGGGCACAGTAGCGGCAATTGATGGGCACACTGGCAGCATCTTATGGGGCACAGTAGTGGCAAATGAATGGCCCACTGGCAGCATTTGATGGGGTACAGTAGCGACAATTGATGGGCACACTGGCAGCAATTGATGGGCACTTTAGCGGCAATTGATGGGGCACACTGGCAGCATTTGATGGGGCACAGTAGCGGCAATTGATCGTCACACTGGCAGCATCTGATTTGGCATAGTAGCGGCAATTGATGGGCACAATGGCAGCATCTGATGGGGCACAGTAGCGCCAATTGATCGGCACACTGGCAGCATCTGATAAGGCACAGTAGCAGCAATTGATTGGTACACTGGCAGCATTTGATGGGGCACAGTAGCAACAATTGATGGGCACAGTAGCGGCAATTGATGGGCACACTGGCAGCATTTGATGGGTACAGTGACTGCGTTTGATGGCACAGTGGCTGCAATTGATGTTTTTATTTTTCAGTTTGTTTGCGCCCCCCAAAAAATGTTGACCACCAGCCGCCACTGGCCCTTTGTTTGCCTATATCTGGCCCTTGAAGGATATCCCTCCCATTGATATGAGACACTATTCTGCCAACTGACATCAACAATGGGCCACCATTTCTCCACTGACACAAACAGTGGGGCGCTATTTCTTCCAATGATACCAACGATGGTGGCGCAATTTTTACCATTTGTACCAACAATGTGCCCTAATGACACCAATGATGGGGCACAATTCCTCCCAATGATACCAACAATGGGGCACTATTATGACAAGCTCACCACACACTGTATTAGTAAAAGCTGCAGATTTATAAAAATGTACATTTAAAAATCATTTTAACAGGTTAAAGCTTCTCTGGGATTTTAATGATCGGTCTCACATCTACATGTATAACCCACAGAAGTGCCGCTGCCGAGGAGTCGCCGTGTTTCCTCCATTCTCTGTAAATCCTGCAGTGCGTGAACATTCTCGGGCGTCAGCGTTTTCTAAAGCGCGGCAACCACCACATCTGCCGCTGACAATCATTCCACGGTCAAAGTCCCTGAGGTCACTCTTCTTTCCCATTAAATCCTCCCCCCGGCCCCCCCCCTCCCTTTCAGTCTTGCACATTTGTAGCGGCTCCTCTCCTGGAATGAAAACGCCTCTTCTCTGATTCCACCGCACACTGTGAGCTTCTCACCATGTGCATTAGAAGCTGCAGTAAGTCAGATAAGAGCCCCGCCCCATTTCCTGGGTGGAGGACATCCAGCATCTCTTATCCCTTTTCTACCCAGCCTGACTGTCCCTTTATTAACCACTTAAGCACCGCCTAACGCCGATATACGTCGGCAGAATGGCACAATCACATAAGAGTACGTCCCCTTTAAGTGCCCAGCCATGGGTTGCGCCGGCGTGCGCCCGTGAACGGTCCGAAGCTCTGTGGCTGCAGGACCCGATCGCCGCTGGTGTCCTGCGATCGGTCCCCGGAGCTGAAGAACGCAGAGAGCTGTGTGTAAACACACCTTCCCCGTTCTTCACTGTGGCGCTGTCATTGATCGTGTGTTCTCTGATATAGGGAAAGAGGATCACTGACATCACACGTCCAGCCCCGCCCCCCTACAGTTAAAAACACATATGAGGTCACACATAACCCCTTCAGCGCCCCCTTGTGGTTAACTCCCAAACTGCAATTGTCATTTTCACAGTACAAATGACATTGTGAAAAAAGGCTGTTTGATCCTGTCTTCTCTGAGCCTCCCCTTCTTCCACTGTCCCCAAACCACTTATTACAGAAGCTAGTGTACAATCTGCACATGCTCAGTTTGGTGTATATTGCTAGAGAATTTTTTTTTCTTTTCTTGGGAGAGTGCATGTGATCAGCACAGGGCCAATCAGCACTGTCCAGACAGAGGGTCAGGGGGCCTGCAGCCTCATAGGACTGTCAGAGGAGAATGAAAACTCCCCCTACAATCTTTAACCAGACACTGATAGAAGTCACAGACTTGCTATACACTGCTGATGATAAAAGGTATTTAGCAGTTTGTATTTACTAAAACTATTGCATTTCCATGTTCTCTGTACTGTGAGAGATCAGCTATAGTGAATGCAGGCTCCTGGGGAGAGCAGCTATAGTGACTGCAGGGTGCTGGGGAGAGCAGATATAGTGACTGCAGAGTCCTGGGGAGACCAGATATAGTGAATTCAGGGTGCTGAGGAGAGCAGATATAGTGAATGAGGGGTGCTGGGGAGACCAGATATAGTGAGTGCAGGCTCCTGAGGAGAGCAGATATAGTGACTGCAGGGTGTTGGGGAGACCAGATATAGTGACTGCAGAGTCCTGGGGAGACCAGATATAGTAAATTCAGGGTGCTGAGGAGAGCAGATATAGTGAGTGCAGGCTCCTGGGGAGAGCAGATATAGTGACTGCAGGCTCCTAAGGGGAGACCAGATATAGTGAATGCAGACTCCTGGGGAGAGCAGATATAGTGAGTGCAGGCTCCTGGGGAGAGCAGATATAGTGAGTGCAGGCTCCTAGGGAGAGCAGATATAGTGACTGCAGGGTGCTGGGGAGACCAGATATAGTGACTGCGGAGTCCTGGGGAGACCAGATATAGTGAATTCAGGGTGCTGAGGAGAGCAGATATAGTGAATGCAGGGTCCTGGGGAGACCAGATATAGTGAATTCAGGGTGTTGAGGAGAGCAGATATAGTGAATGAGGGGTGCTGGGGAGACCAGATATAGTGACTGCAGGCTCCTGGGGAGACCAGATATAGTGAATGCAGGCTCCTGGGGAGACCAGATATAGTGAATGCAGGCTCCTGGGGAGACCCGATATAGTGAATTCAGGGTGTTGAGGAGAGCAGATATAGTGAATGAGGGGTGCTGGGGAGACCAGATATAGTGACTGCAGGCTCCTGGGGAGACCAGATATAGTGACTGCAGGCTCCTGGGGAGACCAGATATAGTGGATGCAGGCTCCTGGGGAGACCAGATATAGTGAATGCAGGCTCCTGGGGAGACCCGATATAGTGAATGCAGGCTCCTGGGGAGACCCGATATAGTGAATGCAGGCTCCTGGGGAGACCAGATATAGTGAATGCAGAGTCCTGGGGAGAGCAGATATAGTGACTGCAGAGTCCTGGGGAGAGCAGATATAGTGACTGCAGAGTCCTGGGGAGAGACCAGATATAGTGAATGCAGAGTCCTGGGGGGTGGAGATTTAGTGAATGCAGAGTCCTGGGGAGACCAGATATAGTGAATGCAGGCTCCTGGGGAGACCAGATATAGTGAATGCAGGCTCCTGGGGAGACCAGATGTAGTAACTGCAGGCTCCTGGGGAGACCCGATATAGTGACTGCAGAGTCCTGGGGAGACCAGATATAGTGAATGCAGGCTCCTGGGGAGAACAGATATAGTGAATGCAGAGTCCTGGGGAGACCAGATATAGTGAATGCAGAGTCCTGGGGAGACCAGATATAGTGAATGCAGGCTCCTGGGGAGAACAGATATAGTGAATGCAGAGTCCTGGGGAGAACAGATATAGTGACTGCAGAGTCCTGGGGAGAACAGATATAGTGAATGCAGAGTCCTGGGTTTAGTAACACTTTAAGGCCAACAACTCCAGCAATAAATACCCCACCCAAAGGTGAACCGCGCCCAGCAATGACATCATTACCAACAATGCAACAGAAAAATAACAAACTGGCTAAAAACAAAAGTCATAGAAACATTGTTACTATTGGCAATCTCTATTATCATTGTGGGGGTGCAGCAGAAAGAACATGTGATGTGGATGGAGACATTAGGAAATAAATGATACAGATCTCTGCAGAATGTCGCTGTCAGCGATCTTCAGTCATGGATGTATAAGGCCGGAGTACATAAATTGAGACCCTCCAGCTGTTGTCAGTCTATAAGTCCCAGATTGTCTGCCGGTCTCGCTGGGACTTGTAGTTATTTGGCAGCTGGAGAGCTGCGAGCCGGCAGCTAAGGCTGCATTTCCACTCTTGTCTCTTGTGCACCACCTGCAGGTTTCTAGGAGTACTGCACGCTGGTCACTCTAACACTGGCTGACCGTAATGTCATAAAACCCCCTCATGTCCCTTCCTGGGGGTCACACCCGGCCCCGGGGGTTCAATTTCTTCCTTCATCTTCTTCGCAGCCTCGCTGACCAGATCACAGGCCTTCTTGTGCTTCTGCCAATCCTTCACCTGGCACTGCCTACCAGGAGAGAGAAGATCGGGAATTGAATGTTAGGTGAAGTATATACTCAGTAATGTGTTCATGTAACACCTCCAGGGAGTTTATCTGTCAATAAGACTAAAGTTTTCCCCCCTGACAACCCTTTCATCTGCTTTTCTTTCCAGAAGGTCATCGCCATCTTTATTGAGGCATCATCCAGGGTCACCGGCTACTCTCTCCTGGGCCAGAGATGATGTAAATCCTGGTGCCTGTGCGGTTCTGGGTCGTGTTTACAAATGTCTGACATAGATCAGCTCTTGCTGCATCCTCTCACTTTGTTACAATGTTGCAATCTGATCACTGGGGGGAGGAGAGACTGAGGAAATGCTTCCTCCTGCCTGCAGCAGACTGATGACATAACCTAAACCAGGGGTACTGAATTCAAATACATGGAGGTCCTTCACACCAACTTCCCCCCTAAAACACTGCCCCTCTTCACATCCCCCCCCCTCCCCCCACACACACAGCACTGCTCCCCTTTACATCACTCCCCCCCATCTCAGCATTGCCTTCCCTGCACATTACCACACACACAGCACTGACCTCTTCACATCTCCCACCCCCTTCCCTGCCCTTCTCCCACATACGGCACTGCTCCCCTTGAAATCACCCCCCCACTTTACATTACCCCCCCCCATCTCAGCACTGCCTTCCCTTAACCCCCCCCCACAGCACTGCCTTCCCTGCACATCACCACACACACACAGCACTGCCCCCTTCACACCTGTACTTCCCTTCTCCCACATACAGTACTGATCCTCTTCAACCCCCCCCCCCCCAATCCAGCACTGCCCTTCTTTCGCATCACCCCCAACAGTAGTGTGCTCGGACCCCTTCACATCAACCCTCTCCCCCCACAGCACTGCCCCCCTTCACATCAAACTGAAAGGAGTGTCCTCTGTCCCCCCTCACTCTCTTACCTTACACAAAGCAAAAAATGAGAGGCAAGAAAATACTGAACTGAGGGCGGGAGGAACAGCAGCAGCCGAATGGAGGGTGGGAGCAGGAGCTGCCGGTGTTAACCTTTCATATTAACAAATTAGAAGTTGGTTTCTAGGACCGCCCTGCGTCCTAGCAACCAATCACCTGCTGGTTAACTTGAAAAGTCAAAACAGGCAGCTTCCGACCTCCGTCCAGTGCTGCTGCGTTTCCCGACTTCCGTCCAGTGCTGCTGCGTCTCCCTCCCTCCGTCCAGTGCTGCCGCGCCTCCCGCCCTCCGTCCAGTGCTGCTGCGCCTCCCGCCCTCCGTCCAGTGCTGCTGCGCCTCCCGCCCTCCGTCCAGTGCTGCTGCGCCTCCCGTCCTCCGTCCAGTGCTGCTGCGCCTCCCGCCCTCCGTCCAGTGCTGCTGCGCCTCCCGCCCTCCGTCCAGTGCTGCCGCGTCTCCCGCCCTCCGTCCAGTGCTGCCACGTCTCCCGCCCTCCGTCCAGTGCTGCCGCGTCTCCCGCCCTCCGTCCAGTGCTGCCACGTCTCCCGCCCTCCGTCCAGTGCTGCTGCGCCTCCCGCCCTCCGTCCAGTGCTGCTGCGCCTCCCGTCCTCCGTCCAGTGCTGCTACACAGCACTGACCTCTTCACATCTCCCACCCCCTTCCCTGCCCTTCTCCCACATACGGCACTGCTCCCCTTGAAATCACCCCCCCACTTTACATTACCCCCCCCCATCTCAGCACTGCCTTCCCTTAACCCCCCCCCCCCCCACAGCACTGCCTTCCCTGCACATCACCACACACACACAGCACTGCCCCCTTCACACCCCCTCCCTTCTTCCACATACGGCACTGCTCCCCTTGAAATCACCCCCCCCCCTTTACATCACCCCCCCCCATCTCAGCACTGCCTTCCCTTAACCCCCCCCCCCCCCACAGCACTGCCTTCCGTGCACATCACCACACACACACAGGACTGCATCCTTCACATCTGTACTTCCCTTCTCCCACATACAGTACTGATCCTCTTCAACCCCCCCCCCCCCCAATCCAGCACTGCCCTTCTTTCGCATCACCCCCAACAGTAGTGTGCTCGGACCCCTTCACATCAACCCTCTCCCCCCACAGCACTGCCCCCCTTCACATCAAACTGAAAGGAGTGTCCTCTGTCCCCCCTCACTCTCTTACCTTACACAAAGCAAAAAATGAGAGGCAAGAAAATACTGAACTGAGGGCGGGAGGAACAGCAGCAGCCGAATGGAGGGTGGGAGCAGGAGCTGCCGGTGTTAACCTTTCATATTAACAAATTAGAAGTTGGTTTCTAGGACCGCCCTGCGTCCTAGCAACCAATCACCTGCTGGTTAACTTGAAAAGTCAAAACAGGCAGCTTCCGACCTCCGTCCAGTGCTGCTGCGTTTCCCGACTTCCGTCCAGTGCTGCTGCGTCTCCCTCCCTCCGTCCAGTGCTGCCGCGCCTCCCGCCCTCCGTCCAGTGCTGCTGCGCCTCCCGCCCTCCGTCCAGTGCTGCTGCGCCTCCCGCCCTCCGTCCAGTGCTGCTGCGCCTCCCGTCCTCCGTCCAGTGCTGCTGCGCCTCCCGCCCTCCGTCCAGTGCTGCTGCGCCTCCCGCCCTCCGTCCAGTGCTGCCGCGTCTCCCGCCCTCCGTCCAGTGCTGCCACGTCTCCCGCCCTCCGTCCAGTGCTGCCGCGCCCCCCGCCCTCGATCCAGTGCTGCTGTGCCTTTGCCCTCCGTCCAGATTTGTCCTGCCTCTTGCGCTCCACTCTGCGATTATGACAGCGTCGGAGTATGGGGGGAAAAAGCATCTATTAAATACCATGACCGTGGTTGTCCGGTTGGAGCAGTGTCTCAGTCCAGATGTGGACCGCGATCCGCCATTTGGTGATGTCTGATCTAAATCTACACCAGGGATATGCAATTAGCGGACCTCCAGCTGTTGCAGAACTACAAGTCCCATGAGGCATAGCAAGACTCTGACAGACAAAAGCATGACAGCCACAGGCAGAGGCATGATGGGACTTGTAGTTTTGCAACAGCTGGAGGTCCTCTAATTGCATATCCCTGATTTACTCCAAGTCACTGACTGGAGCTCAGGCACAGTTTTTTTTTATTTTTATAATAATAAAAAGGTTGCGCTACCTGCAAAATGATACTGTTGCTGAATATTGCAATGGGGGTGTTTATATACAGACTTGTAACGATATAGACAGGTCTACTTAAAAGTAACAGGAGCCTATGAAGGTCAGCAGAGGCCTCTCTTCCAGCCATGGCACTCACCTGTCACAGTACCACTCGCTCTGGCACCGGGAGCAGCGCTTTTTGGCCTCCGCCCCGCACCCCCCACACTTGGGTTTGTCCGGCGCCAGCGTCTCCATCACATCCATGTTGTAGGTCTGCGCCCACCTGCAGATACAGGAAAGGTTGGGGGGTGAGCCGGGTATGGGTAGGAAGAATCTTTACACTGTGTGAGAAGTATGTGACACTGACCTCTGTGCCTGATACCGCAGGTCCTCCTCGCTCGGTGAGAACGCATTCTTCACCTGGTGCTTTGCTATGGCCTTCCATTTCCCGGAATTCTCTCTGATGATGGAATCCCAAACCTCGGGCACCTAGAACAAGAGGAGGGAGAGACGATATTACCTTGTATAACCACCTGCTGACCCGGCCTTTTCTGGCACTTTTTGTTTACAAGCTAAAATCAGTATTTTTTGCTAGAAAATTACTTATAACCCCCCCCCCCCCCAAACTTAGCACACATGTAGCCCCACTCGTCCCCTACAAGTGTGCAAAGTTTGTTGTCCGGAGAACCTACGGCCAGGGAGCACCGATTTTTTTAAAACCCGGGCACCCCTTCCATAGACTCCCATGTTAAATGATAATTTCTCCGGTAAATTTGGGGACCCAGTACCAGCCGATCGTTGGTCCCCTGGACTCGGAACTTGGAACACATGTAGCCCCATTTCTCCTCTACAGGTCTGCAAAGCTTGTTGTCTGGGGGACCTACGGCTGGGGAGCACCGATTTTTTTAAAACCCGGGCACCCCTTCCATAGACTCCCATGTTAAACGATAATTTCTCCGGTAAATTTGGGGACCCAGTACCAGCCGATCGTTGGTCCCCTGGACTCGGAACTTGGAACACATGTAGCCCCATTTCTCCTCTACAGGTCTGCAAAGCTTGTTGTCTGGGGGACCTACGGCTGGGGAGCACCGATTTTTCAATAGCGGGCACCACTTCCATTGACTCCCATGTTAAATGTCAGTCTAGTCATGGGCACAGTGAGGCATGGACATGGGCACAGTGAGGCATGCACATGGACACCCTAGGCTTATACTCGAGTCAATATGTTTTCCCATTTTTTTGTGGTAAAATTAGGTGCCTCGGCTTATATTCGGGGTGGCTTATACCCGAGTATATATATATAAATATATTTTTTAGCAGAGACCCTTAGAGAATAAAATGGCGATCGTTGCAATTTTTAATGTCACACGGTATTTGCGCAACAGATTTTCAAACACAATTTTTTTGGGGGGGGGGGGGAATACAATTTAACCACTTAAGGACCGCCGCACGATTATTTACGTTGACAGAATGGCACGACTGAGCAAATGGGCTTACAGGTACGTCCCCTTTAATTTGTCGCTGACGGCGAGCTCCATGTCCGTGCATGTGGGACCCGATGTCCGTCGGTGTCCAGCTATCAGTCACGGAGCTGAAGAATGGGGAGATTTCAGTGTAAACACAACATCTCCCCGTTCTTCCTAGTAACAGGACACTGATCGTCTGTTCCCTGTCATCGGGAGCAGCGATCAGTGATGTGTCACTCATAGCCACGCCCCCTAACAGTTAGAATCACTCCCTAGGACACACTTAACCCCTTCAGCGCTCCCTACAGGTTAACCCCTTCACTGTCAGTGTATTTTTTACAGTAATCAGTGCATTTTTATCGCTGTATAAATGACAATGGTACCAAAAATGTGTCAAAATGTCCGATGTGTCCGCCATAATGCCATAGTCACGATAAAAATTGCTGATCGCCGCCATTAGTAGTAAAAAAAAAAAAATTATTAATAAAAATGTCATAAAACTATCCCCTATATTGTAGATGCTATAACTTTTGTGCAACCCAATCAATATACGCTTATTGCGATATTTTTTTTTACCAAACATATGTAGAAGAATACGTATCGGCCTAAACTGAGGAAAAACATTTTTTTGGGGATATTTTTTATAGCAAAAAGTAAAAAAATATAGATTTTTTTTTCAAAATTGTTGCTCTATTTTTGTTTAAAGCACAAAAAATAAAATCGCAGAGGTGATCAAATACCACCAAAAGAAATCTCTATTTGTGGGGAAAAAAGGACGCAGATTTTGTTTGGGAGCCACGTCGCACGACCGCGCAATTGTCAGTTAAAGCGACGCAGTCCCGAATCGCAAAAAAGTAACCCGGTCTTTGGCCAGCAAAATGGTCCGGGGCTAAAGTGGTTAAATAAAAAATAAACAACATATACCCCAATTTATTTGTAAAATATGAAAGATAGTGGTACGCCGTGTAAAAAGAAACGTCACAGTTTAAAATTGCGCACGCTCGTGGAATGGCAGCGAACTATAGTATTTAAAAATCTCCGTAGGTGATGCTTTTTTTTTACAGGTTACCAATTTAGAGTTACATAGGAGGTTTGGCGCTAGAATTATTGCTCTCGCTCTAACGCTCGCCGCGATAATTCACATGTGTGGTGCCAACACAGTTTACACACTTATGTATGCATTCACTTCTAGGACGGAGGTGCTTTAAAAAAAAAATAAAAAAAACGTATTTATTTTAAATACACTTTGTACTTTTACTTTTTTTTTTGGTTCACTTTTATTTCTATTACAAGGAATGTAAATAAAATAAAAGAGGATAGAACAGAATATAAAATAATATATTTATGGGAAAAAAATAGAATAGAAAATAAAAAGAATAGAATAGATTTGAATAGATAAAATCTTTTGAAATTCAAAATAATAGAATAAAACAGAATAAAATAATAAAATACAATACAATAGAATAGAAAAGAATAAAATAGAATAAAAAAAAAAGGAATAGGGTAAAACGGAATAGAAAATAATTGAATAGAAGAGAATAGAACATTTAGGATCTTGTATAAAGTAGCAGGGAACCTGTCTGTTGACAGCGTCATCCCCCACCGGTACCACCGCCCCCGCCCGCCGTACCTGCTCCAGGATCAGCTCCTTCTTGGGCGGAGCCGGCTCGCTCACAGACAGGTGGCTCAGGAATCTCTGCAGCTCCAATAAGTTTGGAAGTTGGTCAACAAGGACTTCAGTAAGAAAAGAACGAAGCTGAAAAAACAAAATAAAATCTTTTTATGTGTACTGATGATGTCATCAACTGCAGTATAGACAAGTAGGTCAGTGGAGTCGGGTGGTGGGTGGAGCAGCAACTGACGGCAACCAATCAAAAGGTTGGTTATATTTAGAAGTCTTTAGTTTACCCCATACTGATATTTCAGTTTCTTATATCTGTTTCCACCACCCCTGTGCTGAGTTCCCGGGTCTGTACCCCCGCTGTGCCCATTATGAGGGGTTCCCACCATCCCTGTGCTGAGTTCCTGGGTCTGTACCCCCGCTGTGCCCATTATGAGGGGTTCCCACCATCCCTGTGCTGAGTTCCCGGGTCTGTACACCTGCTGTGCCCATTATGAGGGGTTCCCACCATCCCTGTGCTGAGTTCCCGGATCTGTACACCCGCTGTGCCCATTATGAGGGGTTCCCACCATCCCTGTGCTGAGTTCCCGGGTCTGTACCCCCGCTGTGCCCATTATGAGGGGTTCCCACCATCCTTGTGCTGAGTTCCTGGGTCTGTACACCTGCTGTGCCCATTATGAGGGGTTCCCACCATCCTTGTGCTGAGTTCCTGGGTCTGTACACCCGCTGTGCCCATTATGAGGGGTTCCCACCATCCCTGTGCTGAGTTCCCGGGTCTGTACACCCGGTGTGCCCATTATGAGGGGTTCCCACCATCCCTGTGCTGAGTTCCCGGGTCTATACACCCGCTGTGCCCCATTATGAGGGGTTCCCACCATCCCTGTGCTGAGTTCCTGGGTCTGTACACCCGCTGTGCCCATTATGAGGGGTTCCCACCATCCCTGTGCTGAGTTCCTGGGTCTGTACACCCGCTGTGCCCATTATGAGGGGTTCCCACCATCCCTGTGCTGAGTTCCCGGGTCTGTACACCCGCTGTGCCCATTATGAGGGGTTCCCACCATCCCTGTGCTGAGTTCCCGGGTCTTTACACCCGCTGTGCCCTATTATGAGGGGTTCCCACCATCCCTGTGCTGAGTTCCCGGGTCTGTACACCCGCTGTGCCCATTATGAGGGGTTCCCACCATCCCTGTGCTGAGTTCCCGGGTCTGTACACCCGCTGTGCCCCATTATGAGGGGTTCCCACCATCCCTGTGCTGAGTTCCCGGGTCTGTACACCCGCTGTGCCCATTATGAGGGGTTCCCACCATCCCTGTGCTGAGTTCCCGGGTCTATACACCCGCTGTGCCCCATTATGAGGGGTTCCCACCATCCCTGTGCTGAGTTCCCAGGTCTGTACACCCGCTGTGCCCATTATGAGGGGTTCCCACCATCCCTGCTGGATTTCTCACACCCTGGTTGGGGAGAATAGAGCCAGGAACTTTATCAGAGAGATCTCGAAGATGATGTCCCTAAGAGTGATAAGAAACCAGCTGGTGGCCTATCCTGCCAGACTCCACCTACAACTGTCACCTCCCACTAGATGGCGCCGTCCTGCACTAGGACTCCCTGTAATGTGCGTTACCTTCAGCAGTTGTCCTCTGGTGAAGTTATTGATGTTGTACTTTTGCTGGCACTCCGACCTCAAGAGAAGATTGTAGAGCGCGATCCACACCTGACCGTCCAGCTTGGTCATCTTCTGCTGGTCCTCGGCCGGCACAGACAACCAGCGGCCGTTCTCGTACTTCTGCAGCTGACCTGCGGGGGAGGGGGGGGGGAGAAGAAAACACAAGGATTGTAGACATGTGCGGCTCGTTTTGTATCCGAATCCAAATTCCAACAAAGTTCCAAATCACAATAGTAACTCGTTTAAACGAATCCGAAACAAAGAAACGACATTGCGTCTGAAAAAACGAATTATCTGAACTCAAATCAAATTAGAAAATTCACTCGAATTTGAAAAAAAAAAAAAATGAACTTTTGCCGATTTCCGATATTCGCTGCTGTAACGCTGATACTCCTCCAGGCCAATCAGGAAGCGGGTTTTGACGCCGGTCACCCGATTGGCTGATCCTATTGGATGTTTAGGGGGGGAGGAGCCCCGGAAGAATTTACCCCCTTCCTGCCCAGAGCACTTTTTTGCGATTCGGCACTGCGTCGCTTTAACTGACAATTGCGCGGTCGTGCGACGCGGCTCCCAAACAAAATTGGCGTCCTTTTTTCTCCACAAATAGAGCTTTCGTTTGGTGGTATTTGATCACCTCTGCGGTTTTTATTTTTTGCGCAAAAAAAGACCGATTCTTTTTTTTTTTTTTAAATCAGTACTTTTTAATTTTTGCTATAATAAATATGCCCAAAAAATATATATAAAAAAATAGTTTTCCTCAGTTTAGGCCGATACGTATTCTTCTACATATTTTTGGTAAAAAATAAAAATAAAAAATCACAATACGCGAATATTGATTGGTTTGCACAAAAGTTATAGCGTCTACAAAATAGGGGATAGATTTATGGCATTTTCATTATTATCGATTAGCGATCTGCGATTTTTATTGTGACTGCGACATTATGGCGGACACATTGGACATTTTTGACACCATTTTGTGACCATTGTCATTTATACGGCGATCAGCGCTATAAAAATGCACCGATTACTTTGTAAATGACACTGGCAGGGAAGGGATTAACCACTAGGGGGCGGGGAAGGAGTTAAGTGTGTCCTAGGGAGTGATTCTAACTGTGTGGGGGCGGGGCTACATGTGACACGACAGTAATCACTGCTCCCGATGACAGGGAGCAGTAGATCAGTGTCCTGTCACTAGGCAGAACAGGGAAATGCCTTGTTTACATAGGCATCTCCCCCGTTCTGCCTCTCCGTGACACGATTGTGGGACACCAACGGACATCTAGTCCGCGGGTCCCGTGGTCGCGGTCACGGAACTTGTGGCCGAGCGTATATGTGTGTTAGGCGGTCGGCAAGTGGTTAGAAAACGGACCATAAATGCAAACGGCGGTGCGTTTATGATGCGTTTTCTATTAATTTGAATTGAGGGGAGGTGCATTTTTGCAACGTTTTTATTTTTATTTATTTTTTACTGCAGAAAACATGCACCAAAAAAGGTAAAAAAAAAAAATCCATAGGGATTAAAAGGTCATGCGTTTATCTTCTGATTTTTGTAAGACGAAAGCAGAAGAAAAACTGATCAGTGTGAAAGGGACCCAATACAGCTACATAACACACGGGCAGCATTACCCCCCCCGCCCCCCCCCCCCCCCCCCCATGATACGGGTACCCATAACACACGGGCAGCGTTGCCTCCCCTCCCCATGATACGGGTACCCATAACACACGGCAGCATTGATGATGATACGGGTACCCATAACACACGGGCAACGCTGCCCCCCCCCCCATGATACGGGTACCCATAACACACGGGCAGCGTTCCCTCCACCCCATGATACGGGTACCCATAACACACAGGCAGCGTTCCCTCCACCCCATGATACGGGTACCCATAACACACGGGCAGCGTTGCCTCCC
Organism: Rana kukunoris; assembly: GCA_029574335.1. Lineage (NCBI taxonomy): Eukaryota > Metazoa > Chordata > Amphibia > Anura > Ranidae > Rana > Rana kukunoris. The sequence continues at coordinate 93,659 of JAJQKJ010001943.1, forward strand.
CCCATGATACGGGTACCCATAACACACGGGCAGCGTTCCCTCCACCCCATGATACGGGTACCCATAACACACGGGCAGCGTTGCCCCCCCACCCATGATACGGGTACCCATAACATACGGGCAGCATTGATGATGATACGGGTACCCATAACACACGGGCAACGCTGCCCCCCCCCCCCATGATACGGGTACCCATAACACACGGGCAGCGTTCCCTCCACCCCATGATACGGGTACCCATAACACACGGGCAGCGTTGCCTCCCCCCCATGATACGGGTACCCATAACATACGGGCAGCGTTGCCCCCCCCCCCATGATACGGGTACCCATAACACACAGGCAGCGTTCCCTCCCCCCCATGATACGGGTACCCATAACACACAGGCAGCGTTCCCTCCACCCCATGATACGGGTACCCATAACACACGGGCAGCGTTGCCTCCCCTCCCATGATACGGGTACCCATAACACACGGGCAGCTTTGCCTCCCCTCCCATGATACGGGTACCCATAACACACGGCAGCGTTGCCCCTCCCCCCATGATACGGGTACCCATAACACACGGCAGCGTTGCCCCCCCCACCATGATACGGGTACCCATAACACACGGGCAGCGTTGCCCCCCCACCCCATGATACGGGTACCCATTACACACGGCAGCGTTGCCCCCCCCACTATGATACGGGTACCCATAACAGACGGGCAGCATTGCCTCTCCCCCCTAATACGGGTACCCATAACCCACGGGCAGCGTAGCCCCTCCCTCCCATGATACGGGTACCCATAACCCACGGGCAGCGTAGCCCCTCCCTCCCATGATACGGGTACCTTTATTTCGCCGTGTCCATGGACAATGCTGCAGAAGCTCCACCAGGACACAGGGCAGGTTGTGGGTGTTCAGGAGCCGGGTGGTCACACTAATCGTCAGACTGTGAACAGACAAAGAATCTCATAGATCTCTCCTCATCTATTCCTATGACCAGACATCGTACCATCCCCCCCCCCTTACCTTTCTGTGTGGTCGGTGACGTAACGCAGGACAGACAGACACTTCAGGGCGATGTCAAACTCCAGGGCCTCAGATTGTTGTTTCAGTTCCTGGAAGAGGTGGAAGAATATTTTCATGCACGAAAAACGGCTCATTATATAAAGCTGATGTTTATTTTGTCTTATTTTAGATCCAGTGATGTCATCATTGGGTCTCTGTGATGTCATCATTGAGTCTTTGTTCTTCTTTATGCAATGCGGTCACATCATGGCTGGTGGGAGGGGCCAGCAGGGTGCTGTACAGAGCTTCCTGAAAACATTGGCGGCCGATATATCGGTGCATACCTAGGATCCTTAAAATAACTCCCTGTTCCCCTGAGGAAGCCCTTCCTGTGAAAAATGTCTTCCTAGGCATACATTGTTTTCATTGCACAGAACAAAATATCTCCATGTACCCCTGAGGAAGCCCTTTCTGGGCAAAATGTGTTGGGAATTATGTGATGCAATATTTCCATCAACACTTAATGGATGCACATAAGCATAGTTCCATACTTGGAACATCACTGCTAAATTTCAAACACTAAAGACATGGCACAAAATCCAAAGTGTTGGCATAAATATTGCATCAGAAAATACCCAGCGCGTTTCTCCCAAGAAGGGCTTCCTCAGGATGACAGTGTTTGTTTTTTTTGCCCTTCCTGGGCAAAATGCATTCATAGGCATACAATTCATACATTGTTTTCATTCTTTAGAACAAAATAACTCCCTGTTCCCCTGAGGAAACCCTTCCTGGGCAAAATGCCCTCCTAGGCATACAATTCATACATTGTTCTCATTCCACAGAACAAAATAACTCCCTGTTACCCTGAGGAAGCCCTTCCTGGGAAAAATGCGTTGGAGGTTATGCGATGCATATTTCCATCTTTTCCAACTACTATCATATATTGAGGGGTAGTGGTGTACCTAAACGCACATAAGCATACAGTAGTTCCATACTTGCTGGTAGGTTAATTGGATCATCAGCCTCCATCATGATATAAGCAGTGGGAGGAGTTATGCAATTATCACATTGCCTTGATGGGAGGGTTTCAGTCTGGAGGGAGTGGGCATTCCTAGGCTAGGCTGTATTTGCATAGGTAACGCCCACATGCGATGCTGAGCCTCCATCATGATATAATCAGTGGGAGGAGTTATGCAAATATCAAAATAGTCTTGATGGGAGGGCGTCAGTCTGGAGGAGTGGGCGTTCCTAGGCTAGGCTGTATTTGCATAGGTAACGCCCATGTGTGATGCTGAGCCTCCATCATGATATAGGCAGTGGGAGGAGTTATGCAAATATCAAAATAGTCTTGATGGGAGGGCGTCAGTCTGGAGGAGTGGGGCGTTCCTAGGCTAGGCTGTATTTGCATAGGTAACGCCCATGTGTGATGCTGAGCCTCCATCATGATATAAGCAGTGGGAGGAGTTATGCAAATATCAAAATAGTCTTGATGGGAGGGCGTCAGTCTGGAGGAGTGGGCGTTCCTAGGCTAGGCTGTATTTGCATAGGTAACGCCCATGTGTGATGCTGAGCCTCCATCATGATATAAGCAGTGGGAGGAGTTATGCAAATATCAAAATAGTCTTGATGGGAGGGCGTCAGTCTGGAGGAGTGGGCGTTCCTAGGCTAGGCTGTATTTGCATAGGTAACGCCCATGTGTGATGCTGAGCCTCCATCATGATATAGGCAGTGGGAGGAGTTATGCAAATATCAAAATAGTCTTGATGGGAGGGCGTCAGTCTGGAGGAGTGGGCGTTCCTAGGCTAGGCTGTATTTGCATAGGTAACGCCCATGTGTGATGCTGAGCCTCCATCATGATATAAGCAGTGGGAGGAGTTATGCAAATATCAAAATAGTCTTGATGGGAGGGCGTCGGTCTGGAGAGAGTGGGTGTTCCTAGGCTAGGCTGTATTTGCATAGGTAACGTCCACGTGTGATGTTGAGACTCCATGATTGCAAAAACTTATATCCAATGATTGAAAGGGGGTGGGGGGGGGGACCATCAGGCTTGGTGCTCAACCTGTCCCAACATGCCTCTGCCTGTGGGAGTCATGCTTGGAACAGTCATCCTTGCAATGCCTCATGGGACTTGTAGTTCTGCAACAGCTGGAGGGCCGCACGTTGAGCGCCCATGGGCTAGATGACGCTGGATATCCTACAGCTAGCAAATGGGGGTGGGGCTCTATCTGACTTGTTGCAGCTTCTAATGCACATGGTGAGAAGCAGGGGGTGTGGCCAGGGACATCCTCCAGCTAGGAAATGGGACGGGGCTCTATCTGACTTGCTGTAGCTTTTGATGCACATGGTGAGAAACTCACTGTGTGCGGTGAAATCAGAGGAAGTCCAGCAGAGGAGGAGCTGTGCAGGATTGCAGGGGAAGGTCGGAGGTTCTCTTTGGACCTGGTTATCACTTACCTGTAGTGAAGAGACATCACTGGACACATCCGCTATCATCCTGTCCTGGCTCGGTAACTCCCCCGAGGAACCCTTTGATGCCAGCATAGTGAGTTTGCGGTGGCAGTAATCGATCAGATCCAGGGCCAGATCCTCTGCAGATTCGCACACTTCCTGTCACACAATACGGATGGTTTATGGCTGAATCAGTATAATATAATTCATATTGCATTTTTTTCCATTCTACAGAAACAAAATAACCTCCTGTCCTCCTGAGGAAGCCCTTCTTGGGCGAAACACGTTGGAAATTGTGTGATGCAATTTTTACTTTTTTTTTTTAAACAAATGCAATATTTACGTCAAAGCTTTATGGACCAGTTTGAGACAACTATAGATTTGGTGCCGTATCTTTAATGTTGAAAAATTAGTAGTGGCGTTCCAAATATTATCATGTATTGAGGGGTTGATGTTCTGTATGGAACTTGCTTATGTGTATCTTGCTTTTAAATGGAGGGGGGGGGGGGGGCAGACCTGCCCGATACATTTTAACACTTCTATAGAACAAGAATAAAAATTAGTTTTTACGTTTTTTTGTGTTGCTTTTCTGAGAGACCGCCCACCTACCTGCCCACCTACCTTTAAAATCCACTTTCTTTTCAAATATCGAAGTTTTCCCGAGATTAAAATACTAGAAGATTACCCAACGTGGACCTATTGTCAAACATTTTATTGTCTATGCCAAGCAATGCGTCAGTCAGTGTAACACTTCCTCAGGGAGGACTAAGGAAATGCTACTTCCTGCCTGCAGCAGACTGATGACATCATCTCAGCCCGATTGGAGCTTGAGGACACCTTTTTAATGATAAAGGGTGGAGCTTTTCTGATCTGGTTTCTGTATATTGTGACATATCAGGAATTTATAGTAAAAAAAAAAAAATCCCTTTTATTGTGTCTTTAAAGCAGAACTAAACCCTCCCCCTCCTTTTACAGGAAGCTGCCATCTTAGCCTCTGTTTCATCTGCTGTTACCATGTGATCCGTTATGACAATAGCCATTTGATGGCGTGACAGATTGGTTGAGAGCACAAGCAACTGTGACATTCCTTGGGAAACACTTAAATCGACGCGTTTCGTTACGCTTTAATGTGTTTGGCCTTCAGAGTTTTTCATTCACACAAACGTCTTTGGGTCTGGGTGTGTGAATATCGATCGTCCTTACCTTGTGATAGAAGATTGTTTCCAGCAGGTTAATGATGGTGGCCTCGTGATGTATCTGTAGAGGAAGGACAGACCATAGGTCAGTGGTGGTCCTCAAGTGCGGCCCTCATGCAGTACCACGTGTGGCCAGAGGTGCAGGGGCGCCAGTGACACTCATGAATGCTTTGAGACGCTTGGTTCCTGAGTTTCTCCGAGTGTTTCAGAGTGTCTCTGGTGCCCCCCCCCCCCACCTCTGGTCACATGTGGTACTGCATACACTAGCAGAGACACTAGAACAAATTATCTGAGTTTCCATTGATTTCTATGGAGAAACTCGCTTTGATATACGAGTGCTTTAGATTACAAGCATTCTTCTGGAACTAATTATGCTCATAATCCGAGGTACTACTGTATAGTCAAATACTGTAGGCACGGTACAAGATATAATCAGAGACTGCAGACAGCCTACAGGAGATGGTCAGAGACTGCAGACATACTACAGGAGATGGTCAGAGACTGCAGACAGCCTACAGGAGAGGGTCAGAGACTGCAGATATTATAAAGAAGATGGTCAGAGACTGCAATAAAACTACAGGAGATGGTCAGAGACTGCAGACATACTACAGGAGACGGTCAGAGACTGCAGATATACTACAGGAGATGGTCAGAGACTGCAGATATACTACAGGAGATGGTCAGAGACTGCAGATATACTACAGGAGATGGTCAGAGACTGCCGACATACTACAGAAGATGGTCAGAGACTGCAGACATATTACAGGAGATGGTCAGAGACTGGAGACATACTACAGAAAAAGCGCAGAGACTGCAGACATAGTACAGGAGATGGTCAGAGACTGCAGACACACTACAGGAGATGGTCAGAGACTGCAGACCTAATACAGGAGAAGGTCGGAAAATGCAGAGACACTACAGGAGATGGTCAGAGACTGCAGACATTTTACAGGAGATGGTCAGAGACTGCAGACATACTACAGGAGATGGTCAGAGACTGCAGACATTTTACAGGAGATGGTCAGAGACTGCAGACATACTACAGGAGATGGTCAGAGACTGCAGACACAGTACAGGAAATGGTCAGAGACTGCAGACACAGTACAGGAGATGGTCAGAGACTGCAGACATACTACAGGAGATGGTCAGAGACTGCAGACACAGTACAGGAAATGGTCAGAGACTGCAGACATGCTGAAGGACCTGTTGGAGGCTGGAGACATACTGCCGGAGACAGTCACAGACTGGAGACTTTTTTCATGAGGCTGCTAGGAATCACTACTATAACAGGGAAACAGGAAAACACACCTTAGTGTCTGTGGGGGGCCCCTGAGGGCCACAGATAATTGTCTGCTCCCATATCTCCAGTGTCTGGATACGGTGAGGCAGGGCTGAGACGGTACTTACCACCATATAGAGGGGGAAGGTGCTGCTGGGCTGGAAATCCTGCAGCCGGCATAACACAGGGAAGACTTTGAGTTTCCAGATCTCTGTGCCGATCAGTTGGCGGATCAATGTGGGGATCTGCGAGAGAGACAAAGAGACGGGACAAGTGACAATATACATATTTTTTTTTTTTTTTCATCTTTATGTTTTATTTTGACAAAAAGAAAGATTTACAATTTCTCATCAGTTTTATTTTACAGGAAAGTAGCGAGCGGGGATCACTGTAGTAGCGTTGTAGTAGCAGCAGTGATTTCCACAGGAATCCCACAGGGAGTGGTCCAAGCTGGAACAATGCAACTATGTAACAAAATATCCTTGAGTTCCCAGAATGAAAAGAGCTCTATGAAGGAAGGAAATGGACCTTTAATTCACCCGCCTGTCCTCCAATCATAGAGCGCCGAGTTCCTCAGGAGACAGACATTGGTGGTCACTCAGCCCTGCACTACAAAGTGTAAAGAGTTGGAGAATCTAAAAGAAGACGGGCCTTATATGATATAGATTACCTTGCCATGGGTGACCAGAAGATCTTTGATAATCTCTTCCTGTCCAGTGGAGGCGTTCAAGATGGCCTGCATGTTCAGCTTTTCAATGTATTCATGCTGCTTGAACCACCTGAAGGAAAGAGATGTCCAATTAATCCACAGTGACTTCTATATGGAAGACGTGTTACTGACGAGACTTCTGCTCCATTACTACAAGCTAAAAAAGGTTTAGATAAACGCAGACCACCATCCTCTCCCAGCCAGAGCTTCAGACTCAACTTCTCCCCCCCCCCCCCCCCGGAGCCCCAGACCACCATTCTCTCCCCACTGGAAACCGCAGGCCCCCATACTCTCCCCTCTGGAGCCGCAGGCCCCCATACTCTCCCCTCTGGAGCCGCAGGCCCCCATACTCTCCCCTCTGGAGCCCCAGGCCCCCATACTCTCCCCTCTGGAGCCCCAGGCCCCCATACTCTCCCCTCTGGAGCCCCAGGCCCCCATACTCTCCCCTCTGGAGCCCCAGGCCCCCATACTCTCCCCTCTGGAGCCCCAGGCCCCCATACTCTCCCCTCTGGAGCCCCAGACCTCCATACTCTCCCCTCTGGAGCCCCAGACCTCCATACTCTCCCCTCTGGAGCCCCAGGCCTCCATACTCTCCCCTCTGGAGCCCCAGGCCTCCATACTCTCCCCTCTGGAGCCCCAGGCCTCCATACTCTCCCCTCTGGAGCCCCAGGCCTCCATACTCTCCCCTCTGGAGCCCCAGGCCTCCATACTCTCCCCTCTGGAGCCCCAGGCCCCCATACTCTCCCCTCTGGAGCCCCAGGCCCCCATACTCTCCCCTCTGGAGCCCCAGGCCCCCATACTCTCCCCTCTGGAGTCCCAGGCCCCCATACTCTCCCCTCTGGAGCCCCAGACCTCCATACTCTCCCCTCTGGAGCCCCAGGCCCCCATACTCTCCCCTCTGGAGCCCCAGGCCCCCATACTCTCCCCTCTGGAGCCCCAGGCCCCCATACTCTCCCCTCTGGAGCCCCAGGCCCCCATACTCTCCCCTCTGGAGCCCCAGGCCCCCATACTCTCCCCTCTGGAGCCCCAGGCCCCCATACTCTCCCCTCTGGAGCCCCAGGCCCCCATACTCTCCCCTCTGGAGCCCCAGGCCCCCATACTCTCCCCTCTGGAGCCGCAGGCCTCCATACTCTCCCCTCTGGAGCCGCAGGCCCCCATACTCTCCCCCTGGAGCCCCAGACCTCCATACTCTCCCCCCTGGAGCCCCAGACCCCCATCCCCTTCCACCCAAAGCTTCAGACTCCAAACCTCTTCCCACCAGAGCCCCAGACCCCCATCCTCTCCCCTCTGGAGCTCCAGGCCCCCATCCTCTCTCTACCAGAACCTCTGATCTCTATTCTCTCCTGAACCTCGGACCCCCATACTCTCTCACTTTAGAACCTCACAGTACTTGTGTCGCCCTTTCAGAACCTCAGCTTTCTATCCTCTCCCTTCTAGAACCTGATTCTCATCCTCACCTCTCTAGAACCTTATACCTCACACTTCCAGCCTCTTGTCTCCAGAACTTCAGTCTTCCATCCTATCCTTTCCAGAACCTCAGATCCCAATCCTCTTCCTTTTAGAACTTCAGACCCCATTGTTTCTGCATCCCGCAGAGGCCATACCCCCATCTATCCCCCCCCCCCCCCCAGAGCCCAGACCCCATCAATTCCCCCGCAGACCCCCTTCTGCACTCCCCAGAGCCCAGACCCCATCTATTCCCTCACAGACCCCCTTCTGCACCCCCCAGAGCCCAGACCCCATCTATTCCCCCGCAGACCCCCTTCTGCACCCCCCAGAGTCCAGCTACCATCTATTCCCTCACAGACCCCCTTCTGCACCCCCCAGAGCCCAGACCCCCATCTATTCCTCCGCAGACCCCCTTCTGCACCCCCCAGAGTCCAGGCCCCCATCTATTCCCAACCAGACCCCCTTCTGCACCCCCCAGAGCCCAGACCCCCATCTATTCCTCCGCAGACCCCCTTCTGCACCCCCCAGAGCCCAACCCCATCTATTCCCTCACAGACCCCCTTCTGCACCCCCCCAGAGCCCAGACCCAATCTATTCCCCCGCAGACCCCCTTCTGCACCCTCCAGAGTCCAGCTACCATCTATTCCCTCACAGACCCCCTTCTGCACCCTCCAGAGCCCAGACCCCATCTATTCCCCTGCAGACCCCCTTCTGCACCCCCCCAGAGTCCAGGCTCCCATCTATTCCCCCGCAAACCCCCATCTATTCCCACGCAGATCCCCTTCTGCACCCCCCAGAGTCCGGGTCCCCATCTATTCCCAACCACACCCCCTTCAATCCCCACCCCCCAGAGCCCAGGCCCCCATCTATTCCCACGCAGACCCCCTTCTGCACCCCCCAGAGCCCAGACCCCATCTATTCCCTCACAGACCCCCCCTTCTGCACCCCCCAGAGCCCAGACCCCATCTATTCCCCCGCAGACCCCCTTCTGCACCCCCCAGAGTCCAGCTACCATCTATTCCCTCACAGACCCCCTTCTGCACCCCCCAGAGCCCAGACCCCCATCTATTCCTCCGCAGACCCCCTTCTGCACCCCCCAGAGTCCAGGCCCCCATCTATTCCCAACCAGACCCCCTTCTGCACCCCCCAGAGCCCAGACCCCCATCTATTCCTCCGCAGACCCCCTTCTGCACCCCCCAGAGCCCAACCCCATCTATTCCCTCACAGACCCCCTTCTGCACCCCCCAGAGCCCAGACCCAATCTATTCCCCCGCAGACCCCCTTCTGCACCCCCCAGAGTCCAGCTACCATCTATTCCCTCACAGACCCCCTTCTGCACCCTCCAGAGCCCAGACCCCATCTATTCCCCTGCAGACCCCCTTCTGCACCCCCCCAGAGTCCAGGCTCTTATCTATTCCCCCGCAAACCCCCATCTATTCCCACGCAGATCCCCTTCTGCACCCCCCAGAGTCCGGGTCCCCATCTATTCCCAACCAGACCCCCTTCAATCCCCACCCCCCAGAGCCCAGGCCCCCATCTATTCCCACGCAGACCCCCTTCTGCACCCCCCAGAGTCCAGACCCCATCTATTCCCTCACAGACCCCCTTCTGCACCCCCCAGAGCCCAGACCCCCATCTATTCCTCCGCAGACCCCCTTCTGCACCCCCCAGCGTCCAGACCCCCATCTATTCCCAACCAGACCCACTTCAATCCCCACCCCCCAGAGCCCAGGCTCCCATCTATTCCCCTGCAGACCATCTTCTTCACACCCCCCCCCCCCAGAGCCCAGACCCCCATCTATTCCTCCGCAGACCCCCTTCTGCACCCCCCAGAGTCCAGACCCCCATCTATTCCCAACCAGACCCACTTCAATCCCCACCCCCCAGAGCCCAGACCCCCATCTATTCCTCCGCAGACCCCCTTCTGCACCCCCCAGAGTCCAGACCCCCATCTATTCCCAACCAGACCCACTTCAATCCCCACCCCCCAGAGCCCAGGCCCCCATCTATTCCCACGCAGACCCCCTTCTGCACCCCCCAGAGTCCAGACCCCATCTATTCCCTCACAGACCCCCTTCTGCACCCCCCAGAGCCCAGACCCCCATCTATTCCTCCGCAGACCCCCTTCTGCACCCCCCAGCGTCCAGACCCCCATCTATTCCCAACCAGACCCACTTCAATCCCCACCCCCCAGAGCCCAGGCTCCCATCTATTCCCCTGCAGACCATCTTCTTCACACCCCCCCCCCCAGAGCCCAGACCCCCATCTATTCCTCCGCAGACCCCCTTCTGCACCCCCCAGAGTCCAGACCCCCATCTATTCCCAACCAGACCCACTTCAATCCCCACCCCCCAGAGCCCAGACCCCCATCTATTCCTCCGCAGACCCCCTTCTGCACCCCCCAGAGTCCAGACCCCCATCTATTCCCAACCAGACCCACTTCAATCCCCACCCCCCAGAGCCCAGACCCCCATCTATTCCTCCGCAGACCCCCTTCTGCACCCCCCAGAGTCCAGACCCCCATCTATTCCCAACCAGACCCACTTCAATCCCCACCCCCCAGAGCCCAGACCCCCATCTATTCCTCCGCAGACCCCCTTCTGCACCCCCCAGAGTCCAGACCCCCATCTATTCCCAACCAGACCCACTTCAATCCCCACCCCCCAGAGCCCAGGCCCCCATCTATTCCCACGCAGACCCCCTTCTGCACCCCCCAGAGTCCAGACCCCATCTATTCCCTCACAGACCCCCTTCTGCACCCCCCAGAGCCCAGACCCCCATCTATTCCTCCGCAGACCCCCTTCTGCACCCCCCAGCGTCCAGACCCCCATCTATTCCCAACCAGACCCACTTCAATCCCCACCCCCCAGAGCCCAGGCTCCCATCTATTCCCCTGCAGACCATCTTCTTCACACCCCCCCCCCCCCCAGAGCCCAGACCCCCATCTATTCCTCCGCAGACCCCCTTCTGCACCCCCCAGAGTCCAGACCCCCATCTATTCCCAACCAGACCCACTTCAATCCCCACCCCCCAGAGCCCAGACCCCCATCTATTCCTCCGCAGACCCCCTTCTGCACCCCCCAGAGTCCAGACCCCCATCTATTCCCAACCAGACCCACTTCAATCCCCACCCCCCAGAGCCCAGGCCCCCATCTATTCCCACGCAGACCCCCTTCTGCACCCCCCAGAGTCCAGACCCCATCTATTCCCTCACAGACCCCCTTCTGCACCCCCCAGAGCCCAGACCCCCATCTATTCCTCCGCAGACCCCCTTCTGCACCCCCCAGCGTCCAGACCCCCATCTATTCCCAACCAGACCCACTTCAATCCCCACCCCCCAGAGCCCAGGCTCCCATCTATTCCCCTGCAGACCATCTTCTTCACACCCCCCCCCCCAGAGCCCAGACCCCCATCTATTCCTCCGCAGACCCCCTTCTGCACCCCCCAGAGTCCAGACCCCCATCTATTCCCAACCAGACCCACTTCAATCCCCACCCCCCAGAGCCCAGACCCCCATCTATTCCTCCGCAGACCCCCTTCTGCACCCCCCAGAGTCCAGACCCCCATCTATTCCCAACCAGACCCACTTCAATCCCCACCCCCCAGAGCCCAGACCCCCATCTATTCCTCCGCAGACCCCCTTCTGCACCCCCCAGAGTCCAGACCCCCATCTATTCCCAACCAGACCCACTTCAATCCCCACCCCCCAGAGCCCAGACCCCCATCTATTCCTCCGCAGACCCCCTTCTGCACCCCCCAGAGTCCAGACCCCCATCTATTCCCAACCAGACCCACTTCAATCCCCACCCCCCAGAGCCCAGGCCCCCATCTATTCCCACGCAGACCCCCTTCTGCACCCCCCAGAGTCCAGACCCCATCTATTCCCTCACAGACCCCCTTCTGCACCCCCCAGAGCCCAGACCCCCATCTATTCCTCCGCAGACCCCCCTTCTGCACCCCCCAGCGTCCAGACCCCCATCTATTCCCAACCAGACCCACTTCAATCCCCACCCCCCAGAGCCCAGGCTCCCATCTATTCCCCTGCAGACCATCTTCTTCACACCCCCCCCCCCCCCCCCAGAGCCCAGACCCCCATCTATTCCTCCGCAGACCCCCTTCTGCACCCCCCAGAGTCCAGACCCCCATCTATTCCCAACCAGACCCACTTCAATCCCCACCCCCCAGAGCCCAGACCCCCATCTATTCCTCCGCAGACCCCCTTCTGCACCCCCCAGAGTCCAGACCCCCATCTATTCCCAACCAGACCCACTTCAATCCCCACCCCCCAGAGCCCAGCCCCCCATCTATTCCCACGCAGACCCCCTTCTGCACCCCCCAGAGTCCAGACCCCATCTATTCCCTCACAGACCCCCTTCTGCACCCCCCAGAGCCCAGACCCCCATCTATTCCTCCGCAGACCCCCTTCTGCACCCCCCAGCGTCCAGACCCCCATCTATTCCCAACCAGACCCACTTCAATCCCCACCCCCCAGAGCCCAGGCTCCCATCTATTCCCCTGCAGACCATCTTCTTCACACCCCCCCCCCCCCCCAGAGCCCAGACCCCCATCTATTCCTCCGCAGACCCCCTTCTCCACCCCCTAGAGCCCAGACCCCCATTTATTCCCAACCAGACCCCCTTCTGCACCCCCCAGAGCCCAGACCCCCATCTATTCCCCTAACAGACCCCCATCCTTACCCCCCAGATGCGGTGTCCCTCAGGGGGAAGCTCTGCAGGCTCTGCACCATGCCCTCAGCCTCTCCATACAGCAGCACCGGGCTCCCCTCCATCTCTGCTCCGCGCTCAGCGCCTCTTCCAGCCGTCACTATGGAGACGGCACGCGGTACACACCGAGCATGCGCCGCTTCCCACCGTCTCCCTGGCAACGGCCGCTTCCCTCCGCGCCTGCGCACTGCGCGCTCCTTTGTCCGCTGTATACGCGTGCGCGGAGAGGCTTCCCTCTGCCAGGCCGGAAGTTGTGGTGGTCGTGCCCCCCTCCCGCTGCTCTCGGCCCCCCCTCTGTTGTGTAACCGCAGGAAGTGCCCCGCCGCCATCTTGGCACACCCTGTGGCTTTGTTATCCTCCTGACAATGGTGTCCAGGCTCATGGCTGGCGGTGTGGGTCTGTGGTGACGGAATGTCAGTGAGGGGGGGCTGAGGAGTGCCCCGCAGGGGGGGTATTAGTGCAATTGTAGGTCATGTCACCAAAAGTCATGGAAATTAGTGACCACATGTGACGTGAATGCACAATATATATATATATATATATATGTAAAGTGCTGTGTACATTGATGGCACTATATAAGAACTTGTAATAAATAAATATGTGCGCCAATCGCGTCTGCGTTGTATCGTGATCGCTGTTTTTATCGGTTGTGGACAACTGATAGAGTTGCCGCATCATACTAATAAACCTGTTGCTATTGGCAGCTCGCTAACAAAACTGAGCAAGCGCCTGCCTGCAACTATGGCGCCCTGCTGTGCAACGCGTGGAGGTGTCACTGACACACCAATGATGAAAGAAATGGGTGTCACTTAAGAATAGTTCAGGGTCTCATCAAGGCTCTGAAGGGGGAGAGGATGGGGGTCCTGAGCTCTGGAGGAGAAGGGAATGTGGTCCGGGGCTTTGGAGAGGGAGAGGATGAAGGTCTGGGATTCTGGAGGGAGAGGATGGATGTCTGGGATTCTGGAGGGAGAGGATGGAGGTCTGGGATTCTGGAGGGAGAGGATGGAGGTCTGGGATTCTTGAGGGAGAGGATGAAGGTCTGGGATTCTGGAGGGAGAGGATAGAGGTCTGGGATTCTGGAGGGAGAGGATGAAGGTCTGGGATTCTGGAGGGAGAGGATGAAGGTCTGAGATTCTGGAGGGAGAGGATAGAGGTCTGGGATTCTGGAGGGAGATGATGGAGGTCTGGGATTCTGGAGGGAGAGGATGGAGCTCCTGGGCTCTGGAGGAGAATGGAATGTGGTCCGGGGCTTTGGAGAGGGAGAGGATGAAGGTCTGGGATTCTGGAGGGAGAGGATGGAGGTCTAGGATTCTGGAGGGAGAGGATGAAGGTCTGAGATTCTGGAGGGAGAGGATGGAGGTCTGGGATTCTGGAGGGAGAGGATGGAGGTCCTGGGTTTTGGAGGAGAATGGAATGTGGTTTGGGGCTTTGGAGAGGGAGAGGATGGAGGTCTGGGATTCTGGAGGGAGAGGATGGGGGTCCTGAGCTCTGGAGGAGAAGGAAATGTGGTCCAGGTCGTTGGAGGGGGACAGGATGGAGGTCTGGGATTCTGGAGAGAGAGGACAGGGTTCTGATGCTTTGGAGGGGAAGAGGATGGGGTTCTGGAAGAGGAGAGGATGGGGTTCCTGGGCTCTGGAGGAAAAGAATGGGGTTTTGGAGTTTGAGGATGGGGTTCTGGAGCTTTGGAAGGGGGAAAGGATGGAGGTGTGGAGCTCTTGGGGGACAAAGTGGGGTTCTGGGACTCTGGAGGGGAGAATGGGAGTCTTCTGCTTAAGGGGGAGAAGATGAGGGTCTAAGGTTCCGTAAGGAGAGGATGGGGTTCCTGAGTTCTGGAGGGGGAGAGGATAGAGGCCTGAGTCTCTGGTGGGGGTAGAAGATGGGGTCTGGGCCTCCCATGGGGGAGAGAATGGGTTTCCCAGGCTCTGAAGGGGGGAGGATGGAAGTCTGGAGCTCTGGATTGGGGGAAGAATTGGGGTCTTGAGCTCTGAAGGGGAGAGGATGGGGGTCTGGAAGTGGAGAGAATTTGGGGCCCGGATAGGGAGAGGATAGGGGTCTGGAGCTCTGTAGGGGGAGATAATGGGTGTCTGTAGCTCTGGAGGAGAGAGAATTTGAGTCTGTAGCTCTGGAGGGGGAGGGGATGGAGGTCTGGGGCTCTGGAGGGGGAGAGGATGGGGGTCCAGGGTTCTGATGGGCAACAGGATGTGGGTATGGACCTCTGTAGGGGGAGAGGATGGGGGTCTGGGATCTTGAGGAGAAGAGAATGGGGTCCTGGGCTCTGGAGGGGGAGAGGATGGGAGTCTGAAACTCTGAAGGGGGGAGTGTATGGGGTACACTGGAGGAAGGGAATGAGGTCTGGGGCTCTGTTTGTGGTCCATGAAGGGGAGAGATTGGAGATCTGGGATTCTAGGGGGGGGGGGAGAGGATTGGGTCATGGGCTCTGGAGGAGGAGAGGATTGGGTTCTGGGCTCTGGAGGAGAAGAGGGTTGGGTTCTGGGCTCTGGAGGAGGCGAGGAATGGGTCCTGGGATCTGGATGGGTAGAGGATGGGGTCCTGGACTCTGGAGGGAGAGAGGATTGGGTTCTGGGCTCTGGAGGAGGAGAGAATTTGGGAATGGTGCTCTGGAGGGGGAGAGGATTGGGTCCTGGGCTCTGGAGGGGGAGAGGATTGGGTTCTGGGCTCTGGAGGGGGAGAGGATTGGGTTCTGGGCTCTGGAGGGGGAGAGGATGGGGTCCTGGGCTCTGGAGGGGGAGAGGATTGGGTCCTGGATTCTGGAGGAGGAGAGGATTAGGTTCTGGGCTCTGGAGGAGGAGAGGGTTAGGTTCTGGGCTCTGGAGGAGGCGAGGAATGGGTCCTGGGATCTGGATGGGTAGAGGATGGGGTCCTGGGCTCTGGAGGGAGAGAGGATTGGGTTCTGGGCTCTGGAGGGGGAGAGGATGGGGTCCTGGGCTCTGGAGGGGGAGAGGATTGGGTCCTGGGTTCTGGAGGAGGAGAGGATTGGGTTCTGGGCTCTGGAGGAGGAGAGGGTTGGGTTCTGGGCTCTGGAGGAGGCGAGGAATGGGTACTGGGCTCTGGATGGGGAGAGGATGGGGTCCTGGGCTCTGGAGGGGGAGAGGATTGGGTTCTGGGCTCTGGAGGAGGAGAGAATTGGGGAATGGTGCTCTGGAGGGGGAGAGGATTGGGTCCTGGGCTCTGGAGGGGGAGAGGATTGGGTCCTGGGCTCTGGAGGGGGAGAGGATTGGGTCATGGGCTCTGGAGGAGGAGAGGATTGGGTCCTGGGCTCTGGAGGAGGAGAGGATTGGGTCCTGGGCTCTGGAGGAGGAGAGGATTTGGTCATGGGCTCTGGAGGAGGAGAGGATTGGGGAATGGTGCTCTGGAGGGCGAGAGGATTGGGGAATGGTGCTCTAGAGGGCGAGAGGATTGGGTCCTGGGCTCTGGAGGGGGAGAGGATGGGGTCCTGGGCTCTGGAGGAGAGGATTGGGTCCTGGGCTCTGGAGGAGAGGATTGGGTCCTGGGCTCTGGAGGAGAAGAGGATTGGGGAATGGTGCTCTGGAGGAGGAGAGGATTGGGGAATGGTGCTCTGGAGGGGGAGAGGATTGGGGAATGGTGCTCTGGAGGAGGAGAGGATTGGGGAATGGTGCTCTGGAGGGGGAGAGGATTAGGTTCTGGGCTCTGGAGGGGGAGAGGATTGGGGAATGGTGCTCTGGAAGAAGAAAGGATGGGTCCCGCTTCCAGAGGGGGAGAGGGTGGGATGCTCTGGAGGCTGACAGGATGGAGTCTGGGATGCTGAAGTAGGAGAGGAACCGGGACATGACGGTAGAGACACCAATTAAAACTTTATAGAGATCCAAGATGTTCACTCTACTAAAGGATGTAATGTTGCCCGTGCCCACATTGTGCCCATAACTTCTCCTTTTGACTCCTAGGACAGGAAGTGAGGGGGAATCTCACAGGAGTCACACAAAACCTAAAAGAGGTTTTAACGGTAACCCCAGATTATGATTAACAGCAACATAAATTGAATCCATGCTTATCCCAGCCAGGGAACATTTATAGTGCCTTGAAAAAGTATTCATACCCCTTGACATCTTCCACATTTTCTCATGTTACAACCAAAAACATAAATGTATTTTATTGGGATTTTATGCGATAGACCAACACAAAGTGTCACATAATTGTGAAGTGGAAAAAAAAAAAAGATAAAAAGGTTTTCCACATTTTTTTACAAATAAATATGTGAAAAGTGTGTGTGTGTGTGGGAGGGGGGGGGACATTTGTATGGCGCCCCCTTTACTCTGATAACTAAAATCTAGAGGATCCAATTGCCTTCAGAAGTCACCTAATTAGTAAATAGAGTCACCTGTGTGTCATGTAATCTCAGTATAAATACAGCTGTTCTGTGAAGCCCTCAGAGGTTTGTTAGAGAACATTAGCGAACAAACAGCATCATGAAGGCCGAGGAACACACCAGACAGGTCAGGGATAACGTTGTGGAGGAGTATAAAGCAGGGTTAGGTTATAAAAAGAAATCTCCCAGGCTTTGAAGATCTCACGGAGCTTCTGTTCAATCCATCATCGGAAAATGGAAAGAGTACGGCACAACCGCAAACCTACCAAGACATGGCCGTCCACCTAAACTGACCGGGCCGGGCAAGCAGAGCGTTCATCAGAGAAGCAGCCAAGAGGCCCATGGTAACTCTGGAGGAGCTGCACAGCTCAGGGGGGAGAATCTGTCCACAGGACAACTATTAGTGGTGCTCTCCACAAATATGCCCTTTATAGAGGAGTGACAAGAAGAAAGACATAAGAAGTCCTGTTTGCAGTTTGTGAGAAGCCATGTGGGGGAGGGGACACAGCAAACATGTGGAAGAAGGGACTCTGGTCACATGACACCAAAATTCAACTTTTTGGCCTAAAAACAAAACGCCGTGTGGCGGGAAAACTAACACTGCACATCACCCTGAACACACCATCCCCACTGTGAAACATGGTGGTGGCAGCATCATGTGGGGTGGTTTTCTTCAGCAGGGACAGGGAAGCCGGTCAGAGTTGATGGGAAGATGGATGGAGCCAAATACAGGACAATCTTAGAAGAAAACCTGTTAGAGTCTGCAAAAGACTTGAGACCGAGGGGGAGGTTCACCTTCCAGCAGGACAACGACCCTAAAGTACAGCCAGAGCTACAATGGGATGGTTTACATCAAAGCCTATTCATGTGTTAGAATGGCCCAGTCACAGTCCAGCCCTAAATCCCACTGACGCCCTCCATCCAATCTGACAGAGCTTGAGATATTTTACAAAGAAGAATAGGCATGTGCCATTTTGAGAAAGGAATGAGGGACACCTACTAGCAAATGTATGAAGGCATAGGACACGCCCCCCTGCCACACCCCCTTAAAGGAGAATTAACAAAAAAAGTTTAAATAATTACACAAGGGCTTTTTTTTTTACCACTACTACTCATTAATATTGACTTTACAAAGGCAGCAATTTTAGAAATCAGATGAAAGGTTTAGCTCTGGGAAACATTTTTTGAAAGATAAAAAGTGCATTTTATATACAGTTATATAGATCAGACCAAAATGAGGGACAAATTACAAATTTGGGACAATGAGGAGGAAAGTGGGACGTTGCTCTAAATCAGGGACAGTTGGGATCTATGCACTTATGTGCATAAACAATGTGCACTAAGCTGCGCATGCACACTGGAGTATATTCATCCCATCGCAGAATGTACACTGAGTTATGCATTCAGATGGGAGTTCGCTCATCCCATCGAGAGAAGTGTCGGGAATGTGCATTGAGATAAAGAGGAATGCGGCTCTCCGTGGGGGCACCCGATGAAGAGGAGCAGCCAGGATTGCTGCCGGGGACCCCAGAAGAGGAGGATCGGGCCCACTCTGTGCAAAAACCCTTACACAGAGCAGGTAAGTATGACACGTTCATCCATGTCTTTATGGACCATGCTTTTTGCACTGGTCCAAATAATTTTGGTGGAGGGGGGATTATGGTGTGTGTGTGGGGTGGGGTGGGGGGGGATTATGGTGTGTGGGGGAGGGGGTATTATGGTGTGGGATTGTTTTTTCAGGGGTTGGGCTTGGCCCCTTAGTTCCAGTGAAGGGAACTCTTGAGGCGTCAGCATAACAAGACATTTTGGACAATTTCATGCTCCCAACTTTGTGGGAACTGTTTGGGGACGGCCCCTTCCTGTTCCAACATGACTGTGCACCAGTGTACAAAGCAAGGTCCATAAAGACATCATGGATGAGTGAGTTTGGGGGTGGAGGAACTTGGCTGGCCTGCACAGAGTCCTGACCTCAACCCCATAGAACACCTTTGGGATAAATTAGAGCGGAGACTGCGAGCAAGACCTTCTTGTCCAACATCAGTGCCTGACCTCACAAATGCGCTTCTGAAAGAACGGTCAAACATTCCCATAGACACCCTCCTAATCCTTGTGGAGCCTTTCCAGGAGAGTTGAAGGTGTTATAGCTGCAAAGGGCGGGGCCAACTCCATATTGAACCCTACGGACTAAGACTGGGATGCCATTAATATTCACGTGTGTGTAAAGTTCGGCGTCCCAATACTTTTGGTAATATAGAGTATTTGAACGTCTATAGCTTAGCCACAATTCTACCTAAGGGTTTATTTGCACTACAATGTGCTGATCAAGGGCCTCCTATCATAAACACTGGACCTGGAAGTTGCACATTTTATTTCAGAGCTTAGTATAGGATAAAAGTGACAGAAGGAAGTGCTGCAAGTCCCCCCCCCCCAGTCATTATCATCGCCTGCCATTGGTAGTCTGGTGTTATGGGAACACCAATCACTGGACTTCCTTTGGGCTCGGAACGATGATGTCACTGCTGAGGAGTCCGGGTAGGATGAACATTACAATATGTACAGTTTTGTATCTGTCGGGTGTTTGGGGTGATATCAATAATAAGTAGACAGGTATTGGGGGTGACATATAGTAAGGGGAAAAATATCTGGGGGTGTCCGGCATTGGACGGAAATCATAAATATAATGAAAAGATTGATATAAGAAAGGGGGATAGGGGTCTGGAATTAGGGAGATATATAACATAAGGTGTCAGGTTTTCTCTTTTTTTTGGGGGGGGGGTCAGCTTAAGGGGGTGATATGGGTAGTTGGGGTGTGTGGGGGATATATGATGGGAAAATCAATATATAGGAAAGAGGTTGGGGGTGTCCAGAATCGGAGTGATATATATCATAAGGTGTCAGGTTTTAGAAGGGGATATGGGGGGGGCATGTGGAATGGGGGTGGGATATGTCATAGGGTTTCAGGTTTTGGTAGGGGGTGATACAGGTAGTTAAAGGTGTGTGTGGGGGGGGGGGTGTATACAGTAAGGGGACAATTATCTAGGGGTGTCTGGCATTGCTGTCAGGTATGGGGGTGGGGTGATGGATATTTGGCGTGTCAGGGAAGGAAGTGATAGATATTTTGGGTGTCATGGATATTTGGGTGTCAGGTATCGGGGTGATGGATATTTAGGGTGTCAGGTATGGGATAGGTTGACGGATATTTGGGTAGTCAGGTATTGGGGTGGGGTAGTGGATATTTGGGGTGTCAGGTATTGGGGTGATGGATATTGGGGGGGTCAGATATGGGGGTGGGGTGATAGATATTTGGGTTGTTAGGTATGGTGTGGAGGGTGATGGATATTTGGGGTGTCAGGTATGGGGTGGAGAGTGATGTATATTTGGGGTGTCAGGGAAGGGAGTGGGATGATGGATATTTGGGGTGTCAAGTATGGGGGTGGGGTGATGGATATTTAGGGTGTCAGGTATGAGGATGGGGTGATGGATATTTGAGGTGGGGTGTCAGATATGGGGGTTGGGTAAAGGATTTTTTGGGTGTCAGATGTGGGGGTGGGTGAGTAATATTTGGGGTGTCAGATATGGGGGTGATATTTGGGGTGTCAGATATGGGGGTGATCAATACTTGGGGTGTCAGCTATGGGGGTGGGCTGATGAATATTTTGGATGTTAAGTATGGGGGTGGGGTGATGGATATTTGGGGTGTCATATATGGGGGTGCAGTGATGGATATTTGGGGTGTCAGGTATGGGGTGGAGAGTGATGTATATTTGGGATAGGGTAATGGATATTTATGGGTGTCAAGTATGGGGGTGGGGTTATAGATATTTAGATTGTCAGGTATGGGGTGGGGTGATGGATATTTGGGGTGTCAGATATGGGGGTGGGGTGATTAATATTTGGGGTGTCAGATATGGGGGTGGGGTGATGGATATGGAGGTGTCAGATATGGGGGTGGGGAAATGGATATTTGTGGTGTCAGATATTGGGGGGGGGGTGATGGATGTTTGGGGTGTCAGATATGGGGGTGATGGATATTTTGGGGTGATTGATATGGGGGTGGGGTAATTAATATTTGGGGTGTCAGATATGGGGGTGGGGTGATGGATATGGGGGTGTCAGATATGGGGGTGGGGTAATGGATATGGGGGTGTCAGATATGGGGGTGGGGTGATGGATATGGAGGTGTCAGATATGGGGGTGGGGAAATGGATATTTGTGGTGTCAGATATTGGGGGTGATGGATGTTTGGGGTGTCAGATATGGGGGTGGAGTAATGGATATTGGGGTGTCAGATTTTGGGGGGTAATGGATATTTGGGGTGTCAGATATGGGGGTGAACATATACACAAAAAATCACTGGCGCTAAATGTGGATACAGATAACCCTGATATAGTTTGTATGTAAGGTATAGGGTGGATAGTCCAGAGCTGCAGGATTCACAGTACCCGTTTTTTCTGAAGTTTTTTCTGCGTGTTGGGTACTTCCAGATATGGGGGTGAGTTTATCTGGGGTGTCAGATATGGGGGTGATGGATATTTTGGGGTGATTGATATGGGGGTAGGGTGATGAATATTTGGGTTGTCAGATATGGGGGTAAGTGATGGGGGTGATGGATATTTTGGGGTGATTGCTATGGGGTGGGGGTGATGAATATTTGGGGTGTCAGATATAGAGGTGTGGTAATGGATATTTGGGGTGTCAGATATAGGGGTGGGGTGATTAATATTTGGGGTGTCAGATATGGGGGTGGGGTGATGGATATGGGGGTGTCAGATATGGGGGTGTCAGATATTGGGGGTAATGGATATTTGGGGTGTTAGATATTAGGGGGTGGGGGTGATGGATATTTTGGGGTGATTGCTATGGGGGTGGGGTAATGGATATGGGTGTGTCAGATATGGGGGGGGGTAATGGATATTTGGGGTGTCAGATATGGGGGGGGGTATGGATGTTTGGGGTGTCAGATATGGGGGTGAGTTTATCTGGGGTGTCAGATATGGGGGTGAGTTTATCTGGGGTGTCAGATATGGGGGTGATGGATATTTTGGGGTGATTGATATGGGGGTGGGGTGATGAATATTTGGGGTGTCGGATATTGGGGGAGTGATGGATGTTTGGGGTGTCAGATATGGGGGTGAGTTTATCTGGGGTGTCAGATATGGGGGGGGTGATGGATGTTTGGGGTGTCAGATATGGGGGTGAGTTTATCTGGGGTGTCATATATTGGGGATGGGGTGATGAATATTTGGGGTGTCAGATATGAGGGTGGGGTGATGTCAGATATGGGGGGGTGGGGTGATGTCTGTGTCGGGGGTTGTCAGGTCTCAGGAGGGAGGGGGACTTTCTTTGTGACTTTCCCGCAGGCGGAACCTTAGTGTTGGGGCGGAACGCTGTGTGCCGGAGTTGTGTTCCCGGCGGGGCGGAGCTGACGGACAGGCCTGCAGGGAGGAGGAGAGACCGGAAGTGGAGCCCGGGGAGAGCCGAGAAGACACCAGACTGTACCGAGCCAGGTATGTGTGTGCTGGAAGGGGGCCAAGGGGACCCGTGTGTGCAGAGGGGGAGGGGGGAGCCGTTCCCGAGCCGCCATCAGGGAAGAGGACCGGAGTGTGAGAGGGGCAATGTGTGTGTGGAGGAGGGGAGCAAAGAGGACCTGTCTATAGAGCACCATTGTATCTGTGTATAGGGGGGCCGGTCTGTATACAAGAGGAGGGGAGATTGGTGTGTAAGAGGACCAGTCTATAGAAGAAGAGGGGAGATTGGTGTGTAAGAGGACCAGTCTATAGAAGAAGAGGGATCAGGTGTGTAAGAGGACCAGTCTGTGTAGAAGAGGAGGAATTGGTGTGTAAGAAGACCAGTCTATAGAATAAGAGGGATCAGTGTGTAAGAGTACCAGTCTCTATAGAAGAGGAGGGATCAGTGTGTAAGAGGACCAGTCTCTATAGAAGAGGGGGGGTTGGTGTGTAAGAGGACCAGTCTCTATAGAAGAGGGGGGGGTGGTGTGTAAGAGGACCAGTCTCTATAGAAGAGGGGGGGTTGGTGTGTAAGAGGACCAGTCTGTATAGAAGAGGGGGGATCGGTGTGTAAGAGGACCAGTCTATAGAAGAGGGATCGATGTGCAAGAGGCCCAGTCTCTATAGAAGAGGAGGGATCGGTGTGTAAGAGGACCAGTCTATAGAAGAAGAGGGATTGATGTGTAAGAGGACCAGTCTATAGAAGAAGAGGGATTGGTGTGTAAGAGGACCAGTCTGTAGAAGAAGAAGAGGGATCGGTGTGTAAGAGGACCAGTCTATAGAAGAAGAGGGATCGGTGTGTAAGAGGACCAGTCTATAGAAGAAGAGGGATCGGTGTGTAAGAGGACCAGTCTATAGAAGAAGAGGGATCGGTGTGTAAGAGGACCGGTCTATAGAAGAAGAGCATCGGTGTGTAAGAGGACCAGTCTATAGAAGAAGAGGGATCGGTGTGTAAGAGGACCGGTCTATAGAAGAAGAGCATCGGTGTGTAAGAGGACCAGTCTATAGAAGAAGAAGAAGAGGGATCGGTGTGTAAGAGGACCGGTCTATAGAAGAAGAGGGATCAGTGTGTAAGAGGACCAGTCTATAGAAGAAGAAGAGGGATCAGTGTGTAAGAGGACCGGTCTATAGAAGAAGAGGGATCGGTGTGTAAGAGGACCAGTCTATAGAATAAGAGGGACCAGTGTGTAAGAGGACCAGTCTATAGAAGAAGAGGGATTGGTGTGTAGGAGGACCAGTCTGTAGAAGAGGAGGGACCAGTGTGTAAGAGGACCAGTCTATAGAAGAGGAGGGATTGGTGTGTAGGAGGACCAGTCTGTAGAAGAGGAGGGATTGGTGTGTAAGAGGACCAGTCTCTATAGAAGAGGAGGGATCGGTGTGTAAGAGGACCAGTCTCTATAGAAGAGGAGGGATCAGTGTGTAAGAGGACCCGTTTCTATAGAAGAGGAGGGATTGGTGTGTAAGAGGACCAGTCTCTATAGAAGAGGAGGGATCAGTGTGTGTTAGAACACTAGTCTATATAGAGGGATCAGTGTGTAAGGGACCTGTCTATGGAAGAGGTGGGGTCGGTGTGGAGTAGAAACAGTCTGAACAAAGGAGGAGGGATCAGTGCATAAGAGTACTCTGTCCATATAGAGGAATAAAGGGTGAGTAAAGGGACCGGTCTGTATAGTGGAGGATGGAACCTGTCTGTATAGAGAAGGAGGGATCGGTGTGTAAGAGGACCGGTTTCTATACAGGAGGAGAGATCAGTGCATATGAGGACCTACATGTATAGTGGGGGAGGAATGTGTAAGAGGACCAGTCTATATACAGTGGGAGGGATGAGTAAAAAAGGGGACCGTTCTGTATAGAGGGGGATCAGTAAATAAGGGCACCTGTCTGTATAGAGGAGGAGGGATCAGTAAATAAGGGCACCTGTCTGTACAGAGGAGGGATCAGTAAATAAGAGCACCTGTTTGTATAGAGAAGGAGGCGTCAGTAAATAAGGGCACCTGTCTGTTTATAGGAGGAGGGATCAGTAAATAAGGGGACCGGTCTGTATAGAGGAGGAGGGATCAGTAAATAAAGGCACCTGTCTGTATAGAGGAGGAGGGATCAGTGAATAAGGACACCTGTCTGTATAGAGGAGGGGATCAGTAAATAAGGGCACCTGTCTGTATAGAGGAGGGATCAGTAAATAAGAGCACCTGTCTGTATAAAGGAGGAGGGATCAGTGAATAAGGGCACGTGTTTGTATAGAGAAGGAGGCGGAGTGGCATCAGTAAGAGGGATTCAGTAAAAAGAGGACCAGTTAAATAAGGAAGGGCCCAGTGGGAGAGGCAAAAAACAGTGACTCTGTTATAGAGGAGGAGGGTGCAGTAAATAAGGGGAGGGGTTTGTGTGTAGAGAAATATACAGATTCCTATGAAAGTCTGCAGCCCAGAAG
The DNA here is from genome assembly GCA_029574335.1 of Rana kukunoris. Taxonomy (NCBI): domain Eukaryota; kingdom Metazoa; phylum Chordata; class Amphibia; order Anura; family Ranidae; genus Rana; species Rana kukunoris. The sequence goes on from JAJQKJ010001943.1 coordinate 118,735, forward strand.
AAGATACAATGTAGCGGTGACAGCTGGGAGCAGTTATCAGTGGGGATGAAGGAATGTCGCTGCTACATTGTATCTTCCCCAAACTTCAAAACAAAAGAAAATTCACCCACATCCCCAGGCCCGAGTTTTCACAAAGTCACACCCAAAAAAAGAGTTTTCATAGAGTGCCCGAAAAAGTATGGGAACCCTTGGGGGAGCCCCACACTTTCTCATGTTACAACCAAAATCATAAATGTATTTTATGTGAGAGACCAACACAAAGTGTCACATAATTGTGAAGCGAAAGGAAAATTATAAATGATACAAATAAATCTGTGAAAAGTGTGGGGGAGGGGCATTTGTATGGCGCCCCCCGGAGTCAATACTTTGTAGAAACCCCTTTCTCTACAAGTCTTTTTGGGGGGGTCTTTGCACATCTAGAGAGGAACATTTCTGCCCATTCTTCTTTATAAAATATCTCTGTCTCTGTCAGATTGGATGGAGAGCGTCTGTGATCAGCAATTTCCAGGTCTTGCCCACAGATTCTTAATGGGATTTAGGTCTGGACTGTGACTGGGCCATGAATAGGCTTTGATCTAAACCATTCCATTGTAGCTCTGGCTGTACTTTAGGGTCGTTGTCCTGCTGGACGGTGAACCCCCCCCGGTCTTTTGCAGGTTTTCTTCTAAGATTACCCTGTATTTGTCTCCATCCATCTTCCCATCAACTCTGACCAGCTTCCCTGTCCCTGCTGAAGAAAAGCATCCCCACCACATGATGCTGCCACCACCATGTTTCACAGTGTGGATGGTGTGTTCAGGGTGATGTGCAGTGTTAGTTTTCCCCACACATAGCATTTTTGTTTTAGGCCAAAAAGTAGAATTTTGGTGTCATGTGACCAGAGCACCTTCTTCCACATGTTTCCGGTGACCCCTCCCCCCACATGTTTGCTGTGTCCCCTCCCCTCACATGTTTGCTGTGTCCCCTCCCCCCACATGTTTGCTGTGTCCCCTCCCCCACATGGCTTCTTACAAACTGCAAACAGGACTTCTTATGTCTTTCTTCTTGTCACCCTTCCATAAAGGGCAGATTTGTGGAGAGCACCACTAATATTGTCATGGACAGTTCTCAGTGAGCAGCTCCTGTGCAGCTCCTCCAGAGTTACCATGGGCCTCTTGGCTGCTCCTCTGATGAATGCTCTCCTTGCCCAGCATGGTCAGTTTAGGTGGACGGCCAAGTTTTGGTAGGTTTGCAGTTGTACCTTACTCTCCGTTTCCCGATGATGGATTGAACAGCAGCTCCGTGAGATCTTCAAAGCTTGGGAGATTTTTTTTATAACCTAACCCTGCTTTATACTTCTCCACAACTTCATCCCCGACCTGTCTGGTGTGTTTCTTGGCTTTCATGATGCTGTTTGTTCTCTAAGGTTCTCCAACAAACTCCTGAGGGCTTCACAGAACAGCTGTATTTATACTGAGATTACATGACACACAGGGGGACTCTATTTACTAATTAGGTGACTTCTGAAGGCAATTGGATCCTCTAGATTTTAGTATCAGAGTAAAAGTGGGCTGAATACACATGTCCCCCCCCCCCCCCCCCACACACTTTTCACATATTTATTTGTAAAAAAAAAAAATATGAAAATCATTTATAATTTTTCTATCACTTCACAATTATGTGACACTTTGTGTTGATCTCATAAAACACATTTACCTTTTTGGTCAGATTTTTGTTATTTTCTTTGTGATCAGAGATGCTCATTCTAAGTTTCTGTCTGTCTGCAGCCCTCCATCTGTCTGTCTGGTCAGGATGAGCCGGTAACGTGCCGCTCCCTGGACCGATCTGCCATGTCTGACGCCTCCGTCTCGGCAAGCGAGCCAGAGCTGGACCCACAGGAGGAGGAAGAGGACGAGGAGGAGGAGGAAGAGGATGATGAGGGGGAGGGGGAGGAAGATGATGACGATGATGAAGGTGCCGATGAAGCCGATGAGGAAGATGGGACAGACGAGGAGAATGACGGTGACGATGAGGACGAGACACCTAAGAAAGGCAAGTGAGAGTGACTGGTACATAACCACCAGGTACATGGGCATGAATTTGGGTTTTGTTTGGCTCCTCCTCCTTCTGAGCGTGTCATAGTTCACATGTGAGAAACACAAGGCAAGCGGGGCAGAATCCGGCCCACCAGGTCATTTCATGTGGCCCTCAAATTTTTTTTTCAGACACAAAGTGGCAGAACTCCGCCAGCTCTCGCCCTCCGCTCACCATTGTCACTTGTAAATATAGAAGCCTCCTGTGTTTACAAGGACCGCTTTCCTCTCGGAGGGTCTCACAGATCCCTGCCTGGCCTGCACTCATGGTGGGGACAAGGGAATGCATTGTGGGATGGGGCATCACAAGGTAACCTGCACTGTGTCTCCACCTGTGCCTGGGTGCACATATGCCGACCAATGATCTCCATACAAGTGAAGGAGAGAGAGGCGGAGCCCCCTACACAGTCTGGAGGTACTAGAGCTGGGCAAGTGAGATGTGAGGAAATTTTTGGTAGGAGAGATGAGAGCTGTGAATGCAGATGGTAGAGAGTGGTGCAGAGGTCAGAGCCAAAGAGAGGTGAAAGTGAGACGTGGGCAGGCTGTGAAATCGAGCTAAATCCTGCATGCTGGGCGCGGGGCTCTGCTGAACCCTGGGCGAGGGGCTCCGCTGAACCCTGCACGCTGGGCGCGGGGCTCCGCTGAACCCTGCACGCTGGGCTCCGCTGAACCCTGCACGCCGGGCGCGGGGCACCGCTGAACCCTGCACGCCGGGCGCGGGGCACCGCTGAACCCTGCACGCCGGGCACCGCTGAACCCTGCACGCCGGGCACCGCTGAACCCTGCACGCCGGGCACCGCTGAACCCTGCAAAGTTTTTTTTAAAAGGGGGTAGAAAAGATGATGAGAGCTGTGAAGGGAGATGATAGAGAGCGGTGCAGAGGTCAGAGCCAAAGAGAGGTGGGCGACGTAGGAGACAGGACGCAGGAGACGTAGGCAGGCTGTGAAAGCAAGCTGAACCCTGCACGCTGGGCGTAGGGCTCCGGCGAACCCTGCACGCTGGGCGTAGGGCACCGCTTAACTCTGCACGCTGGGCGTAGGGCACCGCTTAACTCTGCACGCTGGGCGTAGGGCTCCGCTGAACCCTGCACGCTGGGCGTAGGGCTCCGGTGAACCCTGCACGCTGGGCGTAGGGCTCCGGTGAACCCTGCACGCTGGGCGTAGGGCTCCGGTGAACCCTGCACGCTGGGCGTAGGGCTCCGGTGAACCCTGCACGCTGGGCGTAGGGCTCCGGTGAACCCTGCACGCTGGGCGTAGGGCTCCGGTGAACCCTGCACGCTGGGCGTAGGGCACTGCTTAACTCTGCACACTTGAGTGGTGCTGAGATCAGAGCCAAAGAGAGGTGGAAGTGAGATGTGGACAGGCTGTGAAAGCAAGCTGAACCCTGCACGCTTGGGCGTAGGGCTCCGCTGAACCCTGCACGCTTGGGCGTAGGGCTCCGCTGAACCCTGCACGCTTGGGCGTAGGGCTCCGCTGAACCCTGCACGCTTGGGCGTAGGGCTCCGCTGAACCCTGCACGCTTGGGCGTAGGGCTCCGCTGAACCCTGCACGCTTGGGCGTTGGGCTCCGCTGAACCCCGCGCGCTGGGCGTAGGGCTCCGCTGAACCCTGGGAAGTTTTTGGTAGGGGGTAGAACAGATGAGAGCTGTGAAGGGAGATGGTAGAGAGTGGTGCAGAGGTCAGAGCCAAAGAGAGGTGGAAGCGAGACGTGGACAGGCTGTGAAAGCGAGCTGAACTCTGCGCGTGGGGCACCCCTGAGCTCTGCGCTCTGTGTGTAGGGTAACCCTGAACTCTGCACTTAATGCACACATGATAGTTATTGACTCTTTAGGATCCCTGCATCTGTTCTCTGAGAAAATAAATCCCTGGATGAATTTATATAGCCTTACAGATACAACTTGCCCTTTGAGGTCAACCAAAATACTGATGCGGCCCCCCCATGAATGGTTGCTTGTATAGGTATACTGGACAAAAGCTGAACCCCAAAAAAACACGGCTTGATGAGGCCGGAGTTCTCCTTGCTCCGCCTCCTGCGTTTGCTATGGAGTATATTAGCATGGGGTAATAATGAGCGGCATATGCCCGAGTATTGGGCCTGTATATTGGCTTCTCCAACATTACAAAGAAGGATATAAAAACTAATGGATATTAAGAGGAGGGTGATTTTTGAGATGAGTGATGGGGGGGGGGGGGGGGGGCGCGCACTACTACTCTGCTGAAGCAGAGACGATTTGTCCACATGCCGCCATTTTTTTGTAGCCCAGCTAAGCAGCCATAATTTGTAAAGAAAAGCTCAAGATTGGGGAATAATAAAATGTCTGAGACTCTCCAGCCTGTTCCCATCACCAGTGCACTTTGTATCACCTCATCAGTTCAGTCAG